>JAVHYY010000733.1:0-54133 GCA_035221665.1 Okamejei kenojei
TAAAACTTGAATTGTTTTGCTCACTTTCCGGGGACTCCAACGGCAAGCAATGATCACGTACAGGATTTTACTCCAGGCGTACGTAATTCATAAAGATGCTGCCCCATGTTCTCTGCCCAGCGACGTGTCCCCGTCAGCTTCCGGTATGTCTCGGAATGAAAATGCTGGGACAGACACAACATTCCTGAGATTTTATACCATTTTCCGTCTCCCACCGGGTCAGTGAAGTTTCTAACACAGTTTAAAAATAGAGATTCAGAAAAGATTCACAAACAGATGAATCTGCCGGTGGTAAAATCCCTGCTTGAGACAGACAGGCTGTGGTTTATTTCAAGGAAAGAATCTGATTGAGAAACTCCAAGGACTGGGAATTGTGGCGATAGATATGAAGGGATGGAAATTGGGGCGGCGGCATTGTTCCAGCAAAGGGGTATTGTTTTCAAACTCCATCAGATCCAAACTCTCCACCTCAGGTTGCTTTGTCTGAGTTCCTTCAATCCGTTCAATCAGCAAGGAAGGCAATGCCCAAATACCAGGGGCCCTGCTCAGGTGCTTTGGTGCCCAGGTTGAAGGTGGGAATGGTCTGGGGACCTTGTTGCCACAGGTTGAGGAAATTAGTTCAATGGATCACTCGGACTAAAAATGCCCCCCCCCCCTCCCACGCTGCTTCACCCCTCAATATGATCGCGGCTTCACTGACTGTGACCCCAACCCCACACTCCCGCTCTGACTGACCGGGTACAATTCATCCCTGCTTTGCTGGAATAGATCTGACTAAGTACCACGGGACAATCACATTCTCTGCTTCTTCATCACCTCTGAGGCGGCCACCGACCACAGGATCACCACACTCAGATAACAGGAACATTGCGCCTCAGAATTGTCCTAAAACCGAAATAAACGGGCGAAATGATGCAGCACTCTCCTCTCCTCTCTTTCTCGCTCCCTCCATTTACTGATGTTCACTCTCCGAACTCGTTACTCTCTCTCCTACGATCTCTATTCCCCTCGCGGTCTGCCTCTCTCTCCTGTCCACTGGTTTGGAGTTAGCTGATGGAGGGACTGAAAATGGGGCAGAACTGACGCTAGTGACACACTGTGGTGGTATGATGGAGGGACACACTGTGGTGGTTCGGGATGGAGGGACACACTGTGGTGGTACTGATGGAGGGACCACTGTGGTGGTACGATGGAGGGGACACACTGTGGTGGTGACGATGGAGGGACAACTGTGGTGGTACTTGATGGAGGGACTCACTGTGGTGCGGGTATTGATGGAGGGGACACACTGTGGTACTCATGAGTCACACACTGTGGTTTGGGAACTTGATGGAGGGAACACTGTGGTGGTACTGATGGAGGGACACACTGTCGGTGGTACTGATGGAGGCGACTCGACTGGAGGTGGACTGTGGAGGGGACCACACTGTGGGTGGGACAGATGGATGGGAAACACTGTGGTCTTTTATGGATATCGCCGAGTACTGATGGAAGGTGACACAACTGTGGTGGTACTGATGGAGGGACACACTGTTGGTGGTATGTGGAGTGACCACATGTGGGTTAGATATGATGGAGGGACACTCTGTGAGGCAGTACTGATGGAGGGACCACACTGTTGTGGTACTGATGGGTGACACAGCTCTGGGATAATATCTGTGGAGGCGGAACACACTGTGGTGGTTACTGATGGCGGGACACATTGTGAGGCAGTACTGATGGGAGGGCACACTGTGAGGCAGTTCTGATGGAGTGACACATTGTGAGGCAGTTCTGATGGAGTGACACACTGTGAGGCAGTTCTGATGGAGTGACACATTGTGAGGCAGTTATGATGGAGGGACACACTGTGAGGAAGTTCTGATGGAGTGACACACTGTGGTGGTACTGATGGAGGGACACACTGTGGTGGTACTGATGGAGGGACACACTGTGGTGGTACTGATGGAGCGACACACTGTGGGTAGATCTGATGGAGGGACACACTGTGGTGGTACTGATGGCCGTGACACACTGTGGGTTAGATCTGATGGGTGACATAATTGGGGGTAGTACTGATTGTGACGATGTTTCATATCGTTTTTCAAGGATTTCGATATCCTTATCTGTGATTGAAGATAGGGGTTTCAGTGAGTTAATAGACCACGCACTTCCGAGGTCTCCCCGAGCATTCAATGCCGTCGGAAGTGAAATCTTCCAAAGCACAGTCTCTCTTGATTAATAGTTTCTTTATTGATAGTGACAATACGGTGAGAATTCATCCAAATTCTTCTAAGTAAATAGTAAGATTAAATGGGTGAAACTTACCAGTTTGAAGTTTGATCTTTGTTTTATGAGGATTTACGATTGAGGGATTAACGTGAAGACCCCGCCAGCAGCATTATGTGCGTCATTTTCAAAAGCAGTGGTGTGTGAAATCACAGATACCAGAGTAGACTAAATCATAGTAAGATAAGAGAGAACTTCTTACCAGTTGAACTTTATAAGGAGGGTTTTTGGGAGAGGAGGGCACGTAATCCCTCATCGTAACTCTCTCATAAATAAGAGATCAGCTTCAAATGTGGGTAGTTCTCATTTAATCTTTCTATTAGTACTTCGGAGGTCACGTGAGTGACTACGTGAAGATTTCAAGCTCTGTGATTGAGCATGCCCTGGAACGAGACCATGCTCACACACTGTGCCAATTCTGGGGATGGAGGATATGAAGACGTTTTCCCACCAACGACATGTGCTGAAAATACAATAAAGGTATTATTCATAACTAAAATAATATGCCCACATTGGGTATTTATTTTACACGAACTTAATTTTCCCTGCGCCAACGTTCTGGATCGGCCACGGGTTTTTATAAAAGCATTGATATGCATTCATTGCTCCTCCCGCTGTGGCAAGGATGTGGTCCATAGGGGAAACGCGTCCATCGACTCCTAGCGTCCGATTCCCGATGTAGATGCAGCCATGGTCGGTGTGAGATTTGAAAACATTTGTATTCCACGCCACTGCACGTGAAAGTACCAGCCTAACCATTGGATATGGTTTGCACTGTGACCTTTAGAGTGAGGGGCATTTATGGCTTATATGAGAACGCTCTCTGCCGTGCCTAAGTGTCTTGGTGATCTATTTTGGAAAGCGTATTGTGTCACTATGCAGGGCGGACTATCTGCAGGTTAGGCCAGGGAATCTAATTTGGCAGAGGAACGGGTTCAGTCTTGTTTTAGAGTACCCTGTATGTAGCAGGTTATCTGCCATTTGTGGGAATGACATGACGTCCTATTTCTAGCTTGTGTAGAAGGACTGGACCCGTTGTGCTGAGTCCAAGTGCAATAATTCAGTCCCCATCTAGGATATTAGTGTTGTCCATGAGAGTGTGCCCCGATTATTGGTTGTCATCCTCGAGACATGGTTTACTACCTATGTCCCCATATATAGGTGTATTTGGGCCATGGGGGGAATTGATGTACACTAGAAATACCCATCATTCGTTTAGGTACTAGTGGGTGTGATCTATAGCCAGGTGATTCAACTCCCTTGGCCCAGATATATGATAGGGCACTACTTGCCACACTATAATGGCACTGTTAACTCAATCCTTCATCGAAATGGTAGGGTGGCCAGAACTCCAGCACTTCAGTTGCTTGGTGGCTGAGTCATTAGGTAGTGTTCGTCTCCTGGGTGCTGAACACTTCCCCATCCGTGACATATGTCAGGTACTGTCTTCTCGTGGATCCCTGCACGACGCTGAGAGTCTGGCCATTGATCGTCCTGTCGGATGAGTCCGTTTTTATCCCAGAAAGATTGCTGTTCAGAAAACTGCAAATCAACAAGTTCTTACGTCATGGCACGCGGATACTTTCCCACACGGGGATGTGAGCCACCGCCTTGGCCGTTGTTGATCCAGATGCAGGGTTCTGAGTGAGACCTCTTTGGACTGTTGGGAACATGGTAGCCCGTGTTGCGGCGTTTGTTTAATTATGTAAGGATGACTTCGCCTGATGAGGCTGAAGGGGAAAATGGAAAACATAGCAAAACCAATCCCCCCCCCCCCCCCCCCATGCAGCGAGAATTCGTCATCGCTGCTGCCCTGGGGTTGGTTCCAAGAAACTTATGTTGGTAGTTGGTTGTGAATTAGTCCGGATGGGGAAAAAAAGGTCGATTTTGGAGTGGTGTTTCCCATTACTGGTCTATAATATACTGTAAAACACTTTCCAGATCAACATCCATTTAATGTTGTCGTTGAATTTACGTGACCTGGTGGTTGGCCACATGTTATTTAGCTTACCTGGAAGGGTAAGTGGTTTGTGATCCAAATCTCTCCCAGATCACTCTCCTAGTGTCCAGATATTATTAGCCATTTTCACATGATATCGCGACTTTATTTCACCCCCCCCGACTTATATTATGATTATATATAGGCCCCCAGTGTGGTATCAATCTGTACCGTACTGCCAAAACTGGTGCTCATCTGAGCAGTAGGCCTGAGTCCGATGAAACGCTACAGATTTCTATGATATTTAAATTCTAGTGCTTTAAACAGAACTTAATTTTTTTGCACTATCTGCCACCAACAACTTGCTGGTGGTATTAGTCTTGCCCCCAACCTTTGCACTGGCATCAGTCTGTAATGTACCCTAGGCGTTATAGAATGGGGGTGAATGTGTTAGGATAATGTTGAAATATTTCTATCCACCAGTTTAATTCTGATATTTCTTTCCCTGGTAGTTGCATAGGCCTATTGAAATGGCCCCCTGTCCCAATTCCAGTAAATTTCAGGTCATTTACGATGTGTGACAAATGTGTCTATTTTGAATTGGCATTTACTGACGGAAGTATTTAGTTCGGTCAAATCTGTAATTGATATGGCAACCATCCATCTTTTTAGTTTTTTTATAAATATATTTGATACGAACTTCTTGAAATTCTCTGATTGTTTCTCATTCCATTTTGTGTTTAGTTCATAGAAACTGGACTCTCATAGAAACATGAATTTAGGTGAGGTTAGATTACTGTTAGTCTTAAACCAGTTCAGCATGGCTGCTGTTCTTCTCTTTTTGTGAGTATGAACTTCCTGCTAGGCGTATGCTGAACTGGGACGGTCGTTTCGTATACAAATTCAATTTTTGTAATTCTGTACTTCCCGAGTATGTAAAAGTTCAGAGGTAAAAGTGCAGCACACATGATGAAACAAGTGCAACCGTCCTCTCCCCCAAACTTTTAATGAATCGGACATGCAATGTTTTTTAAGACAAAACCAGACCCACCTACCTCCATGGTTACGGGTGTTGTGTGGGTTGTCTCCGCACTTGTTTCTTCTGGTATTGTGTTGCTGCGTTGTGGGGTTGGTGCATTTTCCATGAAGGCCGGGCTGGGGGCCATGGTCTGAAAGACCGCTGTGCAGGTGGGCCGGCCTTCGAGCTTTCACCACCAGATGGTCTCCATATCACGATGTCTGGTGGGTGTGTAGGGGTGCTGCCTGCTGTTGATAGTGGGTTTTAGAGATGCTTGGCACCTTGATCAGGCCTATAGCCTTTTTGGCCCCCTTTTTTTTTTTTTTTTTTTTTTTCCTCAATGCAGGTCTTTCACCTGCTTCGGGAGGTCCCCCCCCCCCTACAGCAATTTTGGTGCCTGTGTGCTACTTGTCTTGCATAATTCCGCACTTCTTGATGATGCTCTTCCTGTAACTGTAAATCTCCACTGAGTATTACACAGTCTGCTAGAGCATCACGTAACTCTTCAGGCAAATCAACCCCATCAGTTGTCCTGTACTGCTGTGATTTTAGCAGCCAGCAGTTTCCTCTGGAGCTTCACCTCCTGGCTCCTTATAGATGGGCTGCTGTTGCCCCAGATGTTGGTCATAGACTGCTGGTACTTTAAGAGAATGGAGTTCTCTGGAGCAATTAGTACTTCCCAGCCATAAAGTTAATGATGGCTTGCTCCTGTAGCTGGTTTTGTAGCCATGTATTTGTACTGGCTTGCAGCTTTGTATAGGCAGTCCTCTTCCTGAGTTGGTACAGCATGTATGTTCCCACAATCTCTGCTGCACTCTCTTCTGACCCCCCCACTCCGCACCCCTCACAGTTGACTGTTCAGCCATTGCCCCTTCTCAGGGTCAGCCCAGCTCTGACCCCTAATGCTCCCCTGCGAAGAGGGTGAGATATTTGGCAGTCCCTTGAAAGGATGCTGCCGTGGGTCTGCGAGGAGACCCACTGTGACTTGCCCTGCATAACAGGTCTTCGCTGGAGCACTGCTCCCCACCCGCTCCGCGCGGGAAAGAAAGACGCCCGCCGTCCCTATCCCGGGAATGGGGTGTCCTTCAGGTCCGGACCCAGCCGAGTCCAACGGTCCTGTCCGACTTCCGGGTGGTTTTGTTGCCGCCGCCGCGGCGCACCTGCGGTCTGTAGCGGCGAGAAGCCGGAGCTGCTGGCAGCACCTGCAGCTCTGGAGAGACGGCACGCTGCTGGCTGCTTCCACAGCAGCGGTATCAGCTGGCTGCTCTCCCGTGCGCGACTCCATGGTGCTTTTCTCCCGTTCTGAAAAGAAAACACACGCGAGTCGCCACGCTCACCAGAAAAGGTTAAAACTTACCTTCCGTAATTTTTCAAAATTCGCGCTGGAGGAGCGGCGCTCCTCCCGACTGTCGCTTCCGCAATGCGTTCGACGATATGTCGCGCATGCGTGCTGGCGGGTCTTCACGTAAGTCACTCACGTGACTCCGAAAGTAAAATCATAACTACTAGACCTCCAGCAACAGTGAAAGGAATTGGAAAAATGATAAATGGCTGAAGGACAAACAGACAATTCATGTTTTAAGTTGCCAATAACACAGAAGGATAGATCACACGTGTCAGAAAGGAATGGGACACTATGACACTAGCTGCCTACTGATGATCTGCCTACTTTGGCTCTGGTCCAAGTACCCTACACACTATGGACAAAGCATAAACGGCCTGTCCCACCAGCATGCCCCGACTCCATGCGGTGAGCGCGACCCAAACGGCGCAGCGGGGGCGCGCGGAAGGTCGGGTGATCCTGTACAGGGCCGTTCCCAACAGCATGCGCCTGCATGCGAAGCGCGCGACCAAACCGGCAGCGGGGGTCGCGCGGAGGTCGGGTGAGTGGCGCGACGTGACGCGAAGTGAGGCGAACTTGGAGCGAAGTCTGAAAGGTAAGTTCGCCAGGACAGAGAGGGACACACAGAGAGGGCCATGGAGACACCTACAGAGAGGGTCACGGAGACACACACAGAGAGGGCCATGGAGACACACACAGAGAGGGCCATGGAGACACACACAGAGAGGGTCACGGAGACACACACAGAGAGGGTCAGACACCTCACAAGAGGGCCATGGAGACACACACAGACAGGTCAAACGGATACACACAGAGAGGGTCACAGACACACAGGATCACGGAGACACACACAGAGAGGGTCACGGAGACACACACAGAGAGGGTCACGGAGACACACACAGAGAGGGCCACGGAGACACACACAGAGAGGGTCACGGAGACACACACAGAGAGAGTCAACGGAGACCACACAGAGAGGTTCACGGAGCACACAACACAGAGGTCCGGAGACACAGACACACAGAGGGCCACGGAGACACACACAGAGAGGAGTCACGGAGAGACACACACAGAGAGGGTCACGGGAGACACCTACAGAGAGGGTCACGAGGCACCTACAGAGGAGGGTCACGGAGACACACCCAGAAGGTCACGGAGACACACACACAGAGACGGAGGCCACACACAGAGAGGGGTCACGGAGACACACACAGAGGGTCATGGAGGCACACTACAGAGAGGTCACGGAGGCACACAGAGAGGGTCACGGAGACACACACAGAAGGAGACACGAGACACACACCCAGAGAGGGTCACGGAGACACACACAGAGAGGGTCACGGACAAACGAGAGGGTCACGAGACACACACCAGAGAGGGTCACGGAGACAACACACAGAGCGGGTCACGGAGACACACACAGAGGAGGGCACACACACACAGAGAGGCCACGGAGACACACACACACGGATAGAGGGGCCACGGAGACACAACAGTGAGGGACACGGAGACACAGACACGGAGACCCACACAGAGAGGGTCACGGGAGACACACAGAGAGGGCCACGGAGGCACACTACAGAGAGGGGTCACGGAGACACACCAAGAGAGGGTCACGGAGACACACACAGAGTGGGTCACGAAGGACCACAGAGAGGGTCACGGAGACAACAGTTAGCACAGAGAGGGTCATGAGGCACTTACAGAGAGGGTCACGGACACACACAAGAGAGGGTCACGGAGACACACACAGAGAGGGCACGGAGACACACACAGAAGAGGGTCACGGAGACACACACAGAGAGGGTCACGGGAGACACACACAGAGAGGGGTAGGCACCACAGAGAGGTCCGGAGACACACACAGAGAGGGCCACGGCGAAACACACAGAGAGGGCCAGACACACACAGACGAGGGACACACACGAGACACGGAGACCACGGACACACATCAGAGAGGGCTAGGAGACACAACAGAGGTCACGGAAGCACACACAGACAGTGGGGACACACGAGGGGACACACTCACGACGAGGGTCACGGTAGGCACAAACAGGAGAGGGTCACGGAGGACACAACTGAGTCCCGGAGACACACACAGAAGACTCACGGAGACACACACAGAAACAAGACAGGTCACGGAGACACACTCAGAGAGGGTCACGGAGTCACGCATCGAGGCGGTGCGGTAATTTTTGACAAGCACGTCAGTCACGGAGGACACACACAGCCGTTCGGAGACACTTAACAGAGAAGGGGCTTTGTGAACTCGGTCAGTCGGACGAACTCCGACAACTCACGGTAGGTCCGCGCGGATGTCGGGACGAAATGGAGACACACACACAGAGGGTCATCACGGAGACACACACAGGAGAGGGCCTCGGAGACGAGCTCCATCGTCACGGAGACACACACAGAGAGGGTCACGGGACGGTCTCGAGAGACACACCACAGAGGGTCATCGTGGAGACACACACACAGAGGTCCGCATCACGGAGAACAACACAGAGAGGGTTCTGCTCACGAGACACACACAGAGAGGGTACGGAGACACACACAGAGAGGGTCACCATAGACACACACACAGGAGAATTCACGGAGACACTCAAGAACGCAGGGTCACGGAGTAAACATCGGAGACACACACAGATAGGGTCACGGAAGACACACAACAGAGGGTCGCCACACAGAGAAAGGGACACACAGAGAGGGTGGACAACACCACAGAGAGGTTCACGGAGACACACACAGAGGGGTCGCAACGAGAGGTACACCACACAGAGAGGTTCAGAGAGGGTGGGGCACGACATCGAGGCGGGTGCGTTACAGGCCTTAATTTTTGAACACGGTCAGTTTTTCGAAGCTCTGTGGGGATGGTGGCGAAGGAAGTTCAGCCGGAGCTGAACCTCAGAACTGACAGCCCTTAAGAATCATAAAAAGGGGAGCTGCATTGCAGGGAAATTAAAACAATTATGGATATGGCCCAGAGGTGAAGAAGAGATAGCTATAGTCTTTATGATTAAAACATGATTGTCTATATTGCAACGAGCACTATTAGTGAAATTGCAGTCTGTGTGGGAAGACGTAATGAATGGTGTTTAGTCTAATACCCGAGTCCTTTAGTATCTGATACCAATATTATTCTGTCATCTATATCCCTGCATAAAGACCGATAGCCTATTGTTCCGTGGCTTTGGAATAACCGACCGGCCCTGCTCACCCCGCTGTAACGGTGAAGGGCTACAATTATAGAAGTGTTCATCTGTGAACTAGCTGCTGTAGGGTGAACAAGCTGCTTTATCTATTGTGCCATAACCCATTACGAGCTAAGGACCGATTCAAAACCAAATTTACAATCATGCTTCCAGTTCATGGTATCTTGTAACATTTGAACATGGATGTTAATCTCTTTAAGGAGCTAAAAATTAAACTGCAGATCCCAGCAGCCATGGATAAATGGCATGTAAGCAGATAAAGTGGGAATTTAAATAAGAGTGACAGTCACAGCAACAGACTGAAACGTATCTAATATTTATCTAAATGGTGGCCGATTAGAAAAGGGGAGATGCAGCGAGACTGGGTGTCATGGTACACCAGTCATTGAAAGTAGGCATGCAGGTGCAGCAGGCAGTGAAGAAAGCGAATGGTATGTTAGCTTTCATAGCAAAAGGATTTAAAAGTAAAGTGGATAGGTATACGGACGTGAAAGGAATGGAGGGGTATGGTCTGAGTGCAGGTAGATGGGACTAGGGGAAAACAAATGGTCGGCACGGACTGGAAGGGCCGAGAGGGCCTGTTTCCGTGCTGTAATTGTTATATGGTTATATGATTTGAGTATAGGAGCAGGGAGGTTCTACTTCAGTTGTACAGGGTCTTGGTGAGACCACACCTGGAGTATTGCGTACAGTTTTGGTCTCCAAATCTGAGGAAGGACATTATTGCCATAGAGGGAGTGCAGAGAAGGTTCACCAGACTGATTCCTGGGATGTCAGGACTGTCTTATGAAGAAAGACTGGATAGACTCGGTTTATACTAGGAGATTGAGAGGGGATTTTACAGAAAGTTACAAAATTCTTAAGGGGTTGACAGGCTAGATGCAGGAAGAATTGTTCCCGATGTTGGGGAGGTCCCAGGACAAGGGGTCACAGCTTAAGGATGAGGGGGTTAAATCCTTTAGGACCAAGATGAGAAGGACTTTTTTCACACAGAGAGTGGTGAGTCTCTGGAACTCTCTGCCACAGAGGGTAGTGGAGGCCAGTTCATTGGCTATATTTAAGAGGGAGTTAGATGTGGCCCTTGTGGCTAATGGGATCAGATTACGTACAAAGATAATTCTTGATTATCTTTGTACGTAATCATGTTAACTGTTTTACAACTATTGTATATCAAAAATCGTTCTCACTATGAATTAAGTATTGATCATAAAGATCATCAGAGAGGAACCTGTATTGTAATAAGACGAGTGTTGTGCCCAGATCACAGATGAATCCTCTTATATAAATGACCTTGCTACCCACATTTCGCAAGGAATTTAGAAAATCCATAAGGTTGACAGTGACCTGCATGGGTAAAGTGAAGATGGGAGATGCTGACCATTCAGATGGCTTGATGGACTTTGGAATACTCTAATACACTATCGCTCTATCGTTTTATTACTCATCGCTCTAGTTTTTATTGTTAACTGCTTAAAAACATTAACGAGGATTCTGAATGTCATCATAAAATGATAAAGAGGAAGGAATGAGGAAATTTAAAAGATTTAAAAGTTACAGAAGTGAGACAGGCTGTTACCTTTCTCGTGTTAATTGCAAAGCCGCAGAAAACGCTTACCCTTGCTCCTATTACACTCACAAGGCTAACAAAGATGTTTATGCTCATTTCCAATAACACAAGCGAGCACAATTTCATGAATGTCTCCTCTATAATGTAAACAGTAAAATGATGTTCAGACTCTATGCTCCTACCCTTGCTCTATAAGATTATAACCATATAACCATATAACCATATAACAATTACAGCACGGAGACAGGCCCTCTCGGCCCTTCCAGTCCGTGCCGACCATTTGTTTTCCCCTAGTCCCATCTACCTGCACTCAGACCATACCCCTCCATTCCCTTCACGTCCATATACCTATCCACTTTACTTTTAAATGTTAAAATCGATCCTGCCTCCACCACCTCTGCTGGAAGCTCATTCCACACAGCCACCACCCTCTGAGTAAAGAAGTTCCCCCTCACGTTACCCCTAAACTTCTGTCCTTAATTCTCATGTCATGCCCTCTTGTTTGAATCTTCCCTACCCTCAATGGGAAAAGCTTATCCACGTCAACTCTGTCTATCCCTTTCATCATTTTAAAGACCTCAATCAAGTCCCCCCTTAACCTTCTGCGCTCCAAAGAATAAAGACCTAACTTGTTCAACCTTTCTCTGTAACATAGTTGCTGGAACCCTGGCAACATTCTAGTAAATCTCCTCTGTAATCTCTCTATTTTGTTGACATCCTTCCTATAACTAGGCGACCAAAATTGTACTCCATACTCCAGAAATTGGTCTTACCAATGCCTTGTACAATTTTAACATTACTTCCCTACTCTATATTCAATGCTCTGATTTATAAAGGCCAGCACACCAAAGGCTTTCTTTACCACCCTATCTACATGCGATTCCACCTTCAGGGAACTATGCACAGTTATTCCTAGATCCCTCTGTTCCACAGCATTCCTCAATTCCCTACCATTTACCATGTACGTCCTATTTTGATTTGTCCTGCCAAGATGTAGCACTTCACACTTATTCAGCATTAAACTCCATCTGCCATCTTTCAGCCCACTTTTCCAAATGGCCCAAATCTCTCTGTAGACTTTGAGAATCTACTTCATTATCCACAATACCACCTATCTTAGTATCATCTGCATACTTACTTATCCAATTTTCCACCCCATCATCCAGATCATTGATGTACATGACAAACAACAGTGGACCCAACACAGATCCCTGAGGCACCCCACTGGTCACCGGCTTCCAACCTGACAAACAGCCATCCACCATTACTCTCTGACATCTCCCATTCAGCCACTGTTGAATCCATCTTGCTACTCCGCCATTAACACCCAAAGATTGAACCTTCTGAACCAACCTTCCATGGGGAACCTTGTCAAGGCCTTACTGAAATCCATATAGACAACATCCACTGCTTTACCCTCATCATTTCCCTAGTTACCGCTTCAAAACATTCAAGAAGGTTTGTCAAACTGACCTTCCAGGCACAAATCCATGTTGACTGTTCCTGATCAGACCCTGTTTATCCAGATGCTTATATATATTATCTCTAAGTATCCTTTCCATTAATTTGCCCACCACTGACGTCAAACTAATAGGTCTATAATTGCTAGGTTTATTCTTTGAACCCTTTTTAAACAATGGAACAACATGCGCAGTACGCCAATCCTCCGGCACTATTCCCGTTTCTAATGACATTTTAAATATTTCTGTCATAGCTCCTGCTATTTCTACACTAACTTCCTCAATGTCCTAGGGAATATCCTCTCAGGACCTGGAGACTTATCCACCTTTATATTTTTCAAAAGTGTCAGTACTTCCTCCTCTTTGAATCTCATAGTTTCCATAGCTACTCTACTTTTTCCCTTACCTCACAGAGTTCAATATCCTTCTCCTTGGTGAATACCGAAGAAAAGAAATTGTTCAATATCTCCCCCATCTCTTTTGGCTCTGCAGATAGCTGTCCATTTCTGGTTCTCTAATGGTCCAATTTTATCCCTCGTTATCCTTTTGCTATTAATATAGCTGTAGAAACCCTTTGGGTTTACTTTCACCTTTCTTGCCAAAGCAACCTCATATCTTCTTTTTGCCTTCCTAATTTCTTTCTTAAGATTATTTTTACATTCTTTATACTCCTCTAGCACCTCATTTACTCATGCCTCCTATAATTATTGTAGATATCTCTCTTTTTTTCGAAACAAGTGTCTAATTTCCCTTGAAAACCATGGCTCTTTCCAATTTTTACTATTTCCTTTCAACCTAACAGGGACATAAAGATTCTGTACTCTTACAATTTCCCCTTTAAATGTCCTCCATTTCTCTTCTACATCCTTCCCATGAAACAAAGTGTCCCAATTCACTCCTTTAAAATCCTCACGCATTCCCTCAAATTTAGCCTTTCTCCAATCAAAAATCTCCACTCTAGGTCCTGTTCTGACTCGCTCCATAATTATATTGAAACTAATGGTATTGTGATCACTGGTCCCGAAGTGCTCACCAACGCATACTTCCGTCACCTGTCCTGCCTCATTTCCTAACAGGAGGTCCAGCACTGCCCCTTCTCTGGTTGATACCTCTATGTACTGCTGCAAAAAACTATCCTGCACACATTTTACAAACTCCAAACCATCCAGCCCATTTACAGAATGTGTTGCCCAGTCTATTTTTGGGAAATTGAAATCTCCCACAATCACTACCTTGTGCTCACTACTAATATCTGCTATCTCCTTACATATTTGCTCTTCCAATTCACGCTCCCCATTTGGCAGTCTATAGTACACCCCTAAAAGTGTTGCTACACCGTTCCCACTTCTCAGTTCCACCCAAATAGCCTCCCTAGACGAGCCCTCTAATCTATCCTGCCAAAGCACTGCTGTAATATCTTCTCTGACAAGCAATGCAACACCTCCCCCTCTGGTCCCTCCAATTCTATCACACCTGAAGCAACGAAATCCTGGGAATATTTAGTTTCCAATCACAGCCCTCCTGCAACCATGTTTCACTGATTGCCACAACATCATATTTTCCAGGTGTCAATCCAGGCTCTAAGTTCATCCACCTTACTTACAATGCTCCTAGCATTAAAAATATGCACATTTTATAAAACCACCATCCTTTATTCTCTGTCTATTTATCTTGTTCATCTTTCTCGCCTACATTTTGGGTCCGAGTGCTTCCCTTCTCTGCCTCTTGCCCCACACCCTGTCCCCTTAGCCCCCTCTACCCGAGTCCCTCCCCCAGCCTTTCTAGTTTAAAGTCTCCCCAGTAGCCTTTGCAAATCTCCCTGCCAGGATATTGGTCCCCCTCGGGCTCAGTGCAACCCGTCCTTTGTGTACAGATCATGCCTTCCCCAAAAGAGGTCCCAGTGATCAAGAAACTTGAATCGCTGCCCACTGCACCAGTCCCTCAGCCACGCATTTAGCCTCCACCTCATTCCATTCCTACTCTCACTGTCACGCGGCACAGGCAGTAATCCTGAAATCGTTACCCTTTTGGTCCTTCTCCTTAACTTTCCCCCCAACTCCCTAAATTCTCCCTTCAGGACCTCGTCACTTTTTCTGCCTATGTCATTGGTACCTATGTGTACCACAATATCAGGCTCCTCTCCCTCCCTTATCAGAATCTTTTGGACACGTTCTGACACATGCGCGACCCTGGCACCAGGGAGGCAAACTACCATCCGGGTCTCCCGAATCGCCTATCCGACCCCCTAACTATAGAGTCCGCTATTACAATTGCCCTCCTCTTTTTGCTACCCTTCTGAGCATCAGGGCCGGTCTCTGTGCCGGAGGCCCGGCTGCTGTTGTTGCCCCCAGCTAGGCTGTCCCCTCCAATCGTACTCAAACCCGAGTACCTATTTTCCAGTTGTACGGTCACAGGGGTACTCTCCAGCCCCTGCCTCTGCCCCTTGCCCTTCCTAACCGTGACCCACTTGTCTGCCTCCTGTGGTCTGGGAGTGACTACTCCCTGTAGCTCATCTCTATGACCTCCCTCACTCTCCCTGACCAGGCGGAGGTCATCGAGCTGCTGCTCCAGGTTCCTAACACAGTCCTTTAGGAGCCCCATCTCGACACACCTGGCACAGATGTGGATGTCTGGAGGGCTATCAGATTCCCTGACCTCCCACATCTGACATCCAGAACAGTACACTGCCCTGGCCTTCATACTGCCCCCCCATACACAGGATACAATAGCAACACAATATAAAATCACTACAAACTGCTGAAATCTGACTGTAAATCAGCTGCTTACCCTGGTCCACTTCCCACCAATCAGCTGCTTTCCCTGGTCCACTTCCCACCAATCAGCTGCTTTCCCTAGTCCACTTCCCACCAATCAGCTGCTTACCCTAGTCCACTTCCCACCAATCAGCTGCTTTCCCTAGTCCACTTCCCACCAATCAGCTGCTTACCCTGGTCCACTTCCCACCAATCAGCTGCTTTCCCTGGTCCACTTCCCACCAATCAGCGGCTTCCTCAAAAAAAACCCACTTCTCCAAATGGAATGTTCTGGATTTCGGCTCCTGTGGGCCTCTGAAAAAACAAGCCCCGCACTTGATTTTATAGCTTACCGGTCGGGTGTCGCTCCTCCCCCTCCTCCTCTTCCAATGGCTCCTGTGGGCCTCTCATAATGTGCATCATTTAAGTAAAAAAAAACAAAATGCCCGATCTGTAGAAAAATAGCCTTCTCATCATAACCATATATGAGCAACACTTCCTCTTTCGGAAGGACCTGTCGATCTTAAGAAGGGATGCCTTCTTCAGCACCGTAGGGATATGGGCACAAACCCAACATTCTAATCAGATAAGGAAGCCTGTTTTTCTTTCAGCTGCGAGTTCACTGTGTTCTGTGTGGAAGTTGAATTTCATGCTCCAACTTCTACCTTCATCCTGTTTCTCATAACTATATAGATGCCGCTCTTCACCCTCATATCCTCTATGATTCCATATAATTTTAATATATTCATGTATTTAATACTACAAAGATAGTTAATAAAGAGTATGTCCACATTTTGACACTTGTTTTATCATTGTCTTATCACTAGTAAAATGTGCGGCACTTGCGTTTCCTTCTCCTAGAGGGTTCTGTCTGAGTGAGGCAGTTTACATCTGGTGGCATGTACGCAATTGGGTTTTCTTTTACTTTTACTGCTGTTTGTGTTGTTCGTAGCTCCAAACATGGTCCTTTCCACCTAGAAGAGAAAGACTTTATTCATTGCTCATACATAAACCTGATCTCCTGGTTTAAACGGGTGCATATTTCCTTCTGCCAGAGGGACCTGTCCTGCTTAACATTCTCAAAGATTTGACCAACTCTTTCACACATGGCTTGAGCATATCTTAAGGATATATCATCATTTCATACCAGGGCTACCTTCTCAGCAGTCATCGGGGGTCGGGTTCCTGTTGTCATAGGTCACACCATCAACATCCCGTGAGGTGTTTGGCCCGTGTTTCATGTTTCTGATTCCAAGGGCATACGTCACTATGGGCATGTTATCTGGCCACAACAGCCTATTTTGCTGGCATACTTTGGCCAAAGTCACTTTTATTTCCCATGTACTCATTCTATCATCCCTGAGGACTGGGGTTGATATGGTATGTGTCATTTCCACTGTAACCCAAGAGCCTTTGACAAGGTCAAAGGTAATTTACTGGTAAAATTAGTTCACTATTTATTCCCATGGATATCCCCAATTAGGGTATTATTTATTTTATTAAAATATTGACTACCGGCCTTGCATCATCCCTCCTAATGGGATGTGCTTTCCGCCCATCTAGAGAACACTAGACTAAGTGGGATGCGTTGGGCCTCATGTTCACATAGGAGGGCTGGTCCCCCAATGCAATATTCCACCTCTTCACCAATTCCAATATTGCTGGCAAGTTGGGGGGGGGGCTAGTATGGGTGTTGTGGGTCAAAGGGCTAGTTTCCAGAGGGCTAGTATGGACATTGTGGGCCGAATGGACTCGTTGGCTGGAAGCTCAGTCACTCAGGCCTAGTGGGCTGGCAGCTCAGAAAATGCCAGAAATTTTGCTCAAAACAGGTGAGAGACTCTGTGAGTGAGAAGGGGGAGAGGGTGGAGAATTAATTTTAGACATTTTCCATCTTTTTCTGCAGATCACATCAATGAAGGAGGAACGTCTATCCTGGCCTGGATCTCACAGGGAGAAAATGAAGGGCTTGAGAAAAATACAGGGGTGAGGTTTAATACTTGCAGGGGGAATACTTACTGATGGGCCGAAGGGACTCCTGGGCTAGTACATGCCAGATGGGCCAAAGGGGTTCTATTAAAAACAATCTGATTGAAATCTCAGTGAAAGTCACTTTTTCTGGACATTTCCTGGCCTGGCATGGGCCTTTTGGGCCAAAATTCTCCTCCTGGTCTAATACTGGTATTTTGGGCAAATGGGACTGTTTTCTCGGCTAATAGGGGTCTTGTGGGCCAAAATTATTGGTTTCAGGCAGGCCAAACAACTCATTTCATTTACTTTACAATTGCATTGGGGTTTCAAGCACACGTCAGGCCGAATAGCCCATTGCATTTTCATTTCACTTCCATTGCCATTGCACTTGAGACAAACAGCTGATTGCATTTTCACTTCATTTCCATTGCCTTTGCACTTTCAAGCACAGGGCAGGCTCCAGCCAAACAGCTGATTGCATTTTCACTTCATTTCCATAACCATTGCACTTTCTAGCACAGGGCATATTCAAGACAAACAGCTGATTGCATTTTCACTTCATTCCATTGCCACAGCAAATTCAAGCACAGGGCAGGCTCAAGTCAAACAACTGATTGCATTTTCACTTCAGCAAATTCAAGCACAGGACAGGCTCAAGCCAAACAGCTGATTGCATTTTCACTTCATTTCCATTGCCATTGCACTTTCAAGCACAGGGCAGGCCCAAGTCAAACAGCTGATAGCATGGTCGTGGCCTTCATGGTCTTTTATTTTTCATCGATGGGAAAATTCCTCGGGGCCTGCGCAGCGGGGGACTCTAAGATGGCCAAAAATCACAGCTATCATGGTAGCGCTTTTTCTAAAATCAAAGCACAGTGATCAAGATGAGAGTTTTAATTATATGTACAACAACTATGACCAGATTGTACTTAAAACCCTTTGCAACTCGCAAATTTACAAAATCAATTAGCAAATTCTCAAAAAGGCATTTCAGGTTGTGGTAAGTGATCACATTTTAGAGGCATCTTCCCTCTATTATTTTGTTGACACACCAGACATGTTCTTGGAAAAATGGATCCAGTGTTGAGCGAGTCCAGAACCAGGGGCCACAGTCTTAGAATAAAGGGGAGGCCTTTTCAGACAGAGCGCAGTGGGAGGCCAAACCACGGGATGGGTTTAAGAGAGAGTTAGCTGGAGCTCCAGGGACTAGTGGAATCGATGGATATGGGGAGAAGGCAGGCATGGGTTGTTGATTGGGGGTGATCATCCATGATCACAATGAATGGCGGTGCCGGCTCGAAGGGACTCCTGCTGCACCTATCTCCTCTGTATCTATGTTTACATATTCTATTGTGCTACAGCAAGCAAGAATGTCATTGTCTTATCTGAGACATATGACAATAAAACACTCTTGACTTTCCTGTTGAGGTGATGAATCATGTATTTTCCATAACTGCCCAAAGTCATGTACAACCCCAAACGCATAGCGAGAATCGGAGTAGACATTAGCACTTTTGTCTTTGGCCCATATGCAGGCCACCGTCAGGGCATACAGCTCAGCTGCCTGAGCAGACGTTCCGATGGTAAAGCATGTGCCTCCAGCACTTGGTGTGGCATGACCACTGCATATAGAAACATAGACAATAGGTGCAGGAGTAGGCCATTCGGCCCTTTGAGCCTGCACAGCTTCAATATGATCATGGCTGATCGTCCAACTCAGTATCCTGTACCTGCCTTCTCTCCATACCCCCTGATCCCTTTAGCCACAAGGATCACATCCAACTCCCTCTTAAATATAGCCAATTGAAACAAGACTTCCGGTGGCGCTATGGAGGGCTAGAGGATAACGCCAGCCAGCTCCATGAAAAAAAACCGGAAAAAACGGGGGATTAAAAGACCTACCCGCTGTCTGCTGCTTGCTGCTTGCCGTTTCTGCACCGAGTGTTGTGAGTGACGTCATCAGGCGCACGACTAATTATGTCAACAGCACGGAGCCCTACCGACAAGGGGAAAGGTCGACTAACCCGGCAGAGGCAGCCAGAAGGCCAAACTGAAGCCTCAGACTCGAGTAGGACCTCCTCCCTGGAAGATGTATCCAAAAGAACAGGGAAAAAAACGGAAGGTGAGGAATTGAAAACTTTTATTTCTCAACAGCTTGCTGGTTTTAAAGGAAGAAATAAACCAGATGAACAATCAGATGAACCAGATGAACAGCCAGATGAACACTCATATGAATCAAATGAATAATCAATTGAAAGAATTCCAACAGGAAACAAACTCAAATATTGAAAACAAGATCAAGAAAACATCGGAAGATTTGAAGAAAGAATTCATTGAAATGTTTAATGAAATGGCAAAGGGGATGGACAAAAAACTTGAAAAGGTTAAAAAAGACTTTCAAAATAGGATGAATCCTATGGAGGAAGTACTGGAACAACAGACGGCTGGTATAAAGAACCTTGAAGAAATAGCTGAGACAAGTGCTTTGACTACAGCAAAGCTGCTTGCAGAAAATGAACGACTATCGAACTTGCTGACTAAAACAACAGAGAAATGTATTGAGCTAGAAGGACGTCAGAGAAGACAAAATCTGAGAATTGCAGGGATTCCTGAAGGACAAGAGAAAAATGAAGATCCTCGAGAATTTACTGCAAAACTACTGCAAGATATTCTATCTCTGGAAGAAACGCCTTTATTAGCTCGTGCTCATAGAGTCAGCAGACGTCAGACCAGACTAAACGCCCCTCCAAGACAAATGATTATAAAGCTACAATATGACTTTGTCCTGGATGAGATTATGAGAAAAGCTTCGAGAAACAGAAACTTGATATTTGAAGGACAAAGGCTCAGTCCCTACCGAGATTACCCACCAGAGGTTGCCAGGAAACGGAAAGCATTTAATGAAGCTAAAAGTCTCATGAGGGTGTGCAAAACCTGAGATATGGTTTGAACTATCCAGCTACCTTAAGAGTTACTTTTAACGACGCGGAACATTTCTTTTCCACCCCAACAGCAGCATTGGAATTCGCCCAGCAGTTCAAGACCTGAAAAATATCTACAAGTGAATATACTGACTCTTACTACTTTTAGAGATTTTATACGGACTCTCAATATCCTGCAAGATTTTACAAGATAATATTGGACTGGACGGAATGGACAATATCAAATGGAATCGAGAGAAAAAATTGGATCGGAAAGCATTATCTGGATATTAATAATTAGTCTCATCACATAACTAATATAAATAAATAACACATTAAAATCACAACGCGGTATTTTTATTAGTATTATTTTTACCAATTAAGATTGTTCACTACTACTAATCACTACTACTAACAATTAACAACTAATGTTTATTTAATGAATAGAGTTAAATATAGCGAATGGATCTCATTTGGAGATCTTTTCTTATAACAGCAATTTTTACCTTGAATTTTAGTTTTCCTTTTTGTTTTATGGGATTTTTTTTACCCCTTTTTTTTCTTATATAGCTTCTTCATTTTGCATGTTTATATTACTTAGATTTTTAAATTAACTCTAGATATAGACACATTTATTTTTTTAATCAGTAGAATTTGATAAATTTCTCCCTTATTTTTTTTTTGTTTCTTTTCTGTTTTTCCCCTTTTTTGATGAATCCTACCCTTTTTTCCTTCTTCCCTTTTTGCTTTTACCCTTTTTTTCCCCTTAATGTTATACCCCCGGTAAAATATTATTATGGAATAATAATTCCTTAAAGCTAGGAGCTGGTCAAGTTAAAAACATCAACGACGGAAGTCGCTAGATGGATTAGCCATGCTAACATGGCTAGCACTAACTACAACTACTCTAGATGTAGTTTTTTCTAACTTTAAGCACACTATTAACTTCTTAAACTATCCTTTACTCTTCTTTTATACAATCTATTGTGTTTTTCAGTTTGAATGGAGTCACACATTGGACCAATGGAGATATATTCGTGAGGGACATAAACGAGATTTAAAATTCATCTATTCGATGTTCGGGTGTAAGGTTGGGTCTGTCGTGCTGATCCTTAGACTCTATTGTAGATCTCTATAAACATAAAATTGCAAGACTTAAAAAGGAATACGGGGAGTGAGGGATTAACGTTTTGTAGTTGGAATGTCAAAGGTATTAATGAACCGATAAAGAGAGGAAAAGTATTGGCACATTTAAAGGCAACTAAAGCTGATGTAATTTATATTCAAGAAACTCACTTAAAAAAAGACGCTGAATATAGTGATCAAGATGAGAGTTTTAATTTATATGTACAACAACTATGACCAGATTGTACTTAAAACCCTTTGAAACTCGCAAATTTACAAAATCAATTAGCAAATTCTCAAAAAGGCATTTCAGGTTGTGGTAAGTGATCACATTTTAGAGGCATCTTCCCTCTATTATTTTGTTGACACACCAGACATGTTCTTGAAAAAATGGATCCAGTGTTGAGCGAGTCCAGAACCAGGGGCCACAGTCTTAGAATAAAGGGGAGGCCTTTTCAGACAGAGCGCAGTGGAGGCCAAACCACGGGATGGGTTTAAGAGAGAGTTAGCTGGAGCTCCAGGGACTAGTGGAATCGATGGATATGGGGAGAAGGCAGGCATGGGTTGTTGATTGGGGGTGATCATCCATGATCACAATGAATGGCGGTGCCGGCTCGAAGGGACTCCTGCTGCACCTATCTCCTCTGTATCTATGTTTGCATATTCTATTGTGCTACAGCAAGCAAGAATGTCATTGTCTTATCTGAGACATATGACAATAAAACACTCTTGACTTTCCTGTTGAGGTGATGAATCATGTATTTTCCATAACTGCCCAAAGTCATGTACAACCCCAAACGCATAGCGAGAATCGGAGTAGACATTAGCACTTTTGTCTTTGGCCCATATGCAGGCCACCGTCAGGGCATACAGCTCAGCTGCCTGAGCAGACGTTCCGATGGTAAAGCATGTGCCTCCAGCACTTGGTGTGGCATGACCACTGCATATAGAAACATAGACAATAGGTGCAGGAGTAGGCCATTCGGCCCTTTGAGCCTGCACAGCTTCAATATGATCATGGCTGATCGTCCAACTCAGTATCCTGTACCTGCCTTCTCTCCATACCCCCTGATCCCTTTAGCCACAAGGATCACATCCAACTCCCTCTTAAATATAGCCAATTGAAACAAGACTTCCGGTGGCGCTATGGAGGGCTAGAGGATAACGCCAGCCAGCTCCACGAAAAAAAAACGGAAAAAACGGGGGATTAAAAGACCTACCCGCTGTCTGCTGCTTGCTGCTTGCCGTTTCTGCACCGAGTGTTGTGAGTGACGTCATCAGGCGCACGACTAATTATGTCAACAGCACGGAGCCCTACCGACAAGGGGAAAGGTCGACTAACCCGGCAGGCAGCCAGAAGGCCAAACTGAAGCCTCAGACTCGAGTAGGACCTCCTCCTGGAAGATGTATCCAAAAGAACAGGGAAAAAAAACGGAAGGTGAGGAATTGAAAACTTTTATTTCTCAACAGCTTGCTGGTTTAAAGGAAGAAATAAACCAGATGAACAATCAGATGAACCAGATGAACAGCCAGATGAACACTCATATGAATCAAATGAATAATCAATTGAAAGAATTCCAACAGGAAACAAACTCAAATATTGAAAACAAGATCAAGAAAACATCGGAAGATTTGAAGAAAGAATTCATTGAAATGTTTAATGAAATGGCAAAGGGGATGGACAAAAAACTTGAAAAGGTTAAAAAAGACTTTCAAAATAGGATGAATCCTATGGAGGAAGTACTGGAACAACAGACGGCTGGTATAAAGAACCTTGAAGAAATAGCTGAGACAAGTGCTTTGACTACAGCAAAGCTGCTTGCAGAAAATGAACGACTATCGAACTTGCTGACTAAAACAACAGAGAAATGTATTGAGCTAGAAGGACGTCAGAGAAGACAAAATCTGAGAATTGCAGGGATTCCTGAAGGACAAGAGAAAAATGAAGATCCTCGAGAATTTACTGCAAAACTACTGCAAGATATTCTATCTCTGGAAGAAACGCCTTTATTAGCTCGTGCTCATAGAGTCAGCAGACGTCAGACCAGACTAAACGCCCCTCCAAGACAAATGATTATAAAGCTACAATATGACTTTGTCCTGGATGAGATTATGAGAAAAGCTTCGAGAAACAGAAACTTGATATTTTGAAGGACAAAGGCTCAGTCCCTACCGAGATTACCCACCAGAGGTTGCCAGGAAACGGAAAGCATTTAATGAAGCTAAAAGTCTCATGAGGGGTGTGCAAAACCTGAGATATGGTTTGAACTATCCAGCTACCTTAAGAGTTACTTTTAACGACGCGGAACATTTCTTTTCCACCCCAACAGCAGCATTGGAATTCGCCCAGCAGTTCAAGACCTGAAAAATATCTACAAGTGAATATACTGACTCTTACTACTTTTAGAGATTTTATACGGACTCTCAATATCCTGCAAGATTTTACAAGATAATATTGGACTGGACGGAATGGACAATATCAAATGGAATCGAGAGAAAAAATTGGATCGGAAAGCATTATCTGGATATTAATAATTAGTTCATCACATAACTAATATAAATAAATAACACATTAAAATCACAACGCGGTATTTTTATTAGTATTATTTTTACCAATTAAGATTGTTCACTACTACTAATCACTACTACTAACAATTAACAACTAATGTTTATTTAATGAATAGAGTTAAATATAGCGATGGATCTCATTTGGAGATCTTTTCTTATAACAGCAATTTTTACCTTGAATTTTAGTTTTCCTTTTTGTTTTATGGGATTTTTTCACCCCTTTTATTTCTTATATAGCTTCTTCATTTTGCATGTTTATATTACTTAGATTTTTTAAATTAACTCTAGATATAGACACATTTATTTTTTTAATCAGTAGAATTTGATAAATTTCTCCCTTATTTTTTTTTGTTCTTTTCTGTTTTTCCCCTTTTTTGATGAATCCTACCCTTTTTTCCTTCTTCCCTTTTTGCTTTTACCCTTTTTTTCCCCTTAATGTTATACCCCCGGTAAAATATTATTATGGAATAATAATTCCTTAAAGCTAGGAGCTGGTCAAGTTAAAAACATCAACGACGGAAGTCGCTAGATGGATAGCCATGCTAACATGGCTAGCACTAACTACAACTACTCTAGATGTAGTTTTTTCTAACTTTAAGCACACTATTAACTTCTTAAACTATCCTTTACTCTTCTTTTATACAATCTATTGTGTTTTTCAGTTTGAATGGAGTCACACATTGGACCAATGGAGATATATTCGTGAGGGACATAAACGAGATTTAAAATTCATCTATTCGATGTTCGGGTGTAAGGTTGGGTCTGTCGTGCTGATCCTTAGACTCTATTGTAGATCTCTATAAACATAAAATGCAAGACTTAAAAAGGAATACGGGGAGTGAGGGATTAACGTTTTGTAGTTGGAATGTCAAAGGTATTAATGAACCGATAAAGAGAGGAAAAGTATTGGCACATTTAAAGGCAACTAAAGCTGATGTAATTTATATTCAAGAAACTCACTTAAAAAAAGACGCTGAATATAGTGATCAAGATGAGAGTTTTAATTATATGTACAACAACTATGACCAGATTGTACTTAAAACCCTTTGAAACTCGCAAATTTACAAAATCAATTAGCAAATTCTCAAAAAGGCATTTCAGGTTGTGGTAAGTGATCACATTTTAGAGGCATCTTCCCTCTATTATTTTGTTGACACACCAGACATGTTCTTGGAAAAATGGATCCAGTGTTGAGCGAGTCCAGAACCAGGGGCCACAGTCTTAGAATAAAGGGGAGGCCTTTTCAGACAGAGCGCAGTGGAGGCCAAACCACGGGATGGGTTTAAGAGAGAGTTAGCTGGAGCTCCAGGGACTAGTGGAATCGATGGATATGGGGAGAAGGCAGGCATGGGTTGTTGATTGGGGGTGATCATCCATTGATCACAATGAATGGCGGTGCCGGCTCGAAGGGACTCCTGCTGCACCTATCTCCTCTGTATCTATGTTTACATATTCTATTGTGCTACAGCAAGCAAGAATGTCATTGTCTTATCTGAGACATATGACAATAAAACACTCTTGACTTTCCTGTTGAGGTGATGAATCATGTATTTTCCATAACTGCCCAAAGTCATGTACAACCCCAAACGCATAGCGAGAATCGGAGTAGACATTAGCACTTTTGTCTTTGGCCCATATGCAGGCCACCGTCAGGGCATACAGCTCAGCTGCCTGAGCAGACGTTCCGATGGTAAAGCATGTGCCTCCAGCACTTGGTGTGGCATGACCACTGCATATAGAAACATAGACAATAGGTGCAGGAGTAGGCCATTCGGCCCTTTGAGCCTGCACAGCTTCAATATGATCATGGCTGATCGTCCAACTCAGTATCCTGTACCTGCCTTCTCTCCATACCCCCTGATCCCTTTAGCCACAAGGATCACATCCAACTCCCTCTTAAATATAGCCAATTGAAACAAGACTTCCGGTGGCGCTATGGAGGGCTAGAGGATAACGCCAGCCAGCTCCACAAAAAAAACCGGAAAAAACGGGGGATTAAAAGACCTACCCGCTGTCTGCTGCTTGCTGCTTGCCGTTTCTGCACCGAGTGTTGTGAGTGACGTCATCAGGCGCACGACTAATTATGTCAACAGCACGGAGCCCTACCGACAAGGGGAAAGGTCGACTAACCCGGCAGAGGCAGCCAGAAGGCCAAACTGAAGCCTCAGACTCGAGTAGGACCTCCTCCCTGGAAGATGTATCCAAAAGAACAGGGAAAAAAACGGAAGGTGAGGAATTGAAAACTTTTATTTCTCAACAGCTTGCTGGTTTAAAGGAAGAAATAAACCAGATGAACAATCAGATGAACCAGATGAACAGCCAGATGAACACTCATATGAATCAAATGAATAATCAATTGAAAGAATTCCAACAGGAAACAAACTCAAATATTGAAAACAAGATCAAGAAAACATCGGAAGATTTGAAGAAAGAATTCATTGAAATGTTTAATGAAATGGCAAAGGGGATGGGACAAAAAACTTGAAAAGGTTAAAAAAGACTTTCAAAATAGGATGAATCCTATGGAGGAAGTACTGGAACAACAGACGGCTGGTATAAAGAACCTTGAAGAAATAGCTGAGACAAGTGCTTTGACTACAGCAAAGCTGCTTGCAGAAAATGAACGACTATCGAACTTGCTGACTAAAACAACAGAGAAATGTATTGAGCTAGAAGGACGTCAGAGAAGACAAAATCTGAGAATTGCAGGGATTCCTGAAGGACAAGAGAAAAATGAAGATCCTCGAGAATTTACTGCAAAACTACTGCAAGATATTCTATCTCTGGAAGAAACGCCTTTATTAGCTCGTGCTCATAGAGTCAGCAGACGTCAGACCAGACTAAACGCCCCTCCAAGACAAATGATTATAAAGCTACAATATGACTTTGTCCTGGATGAGATTATGAGAAAAGCTTCGAGAAACAGAAACTTGATATTTGAAGGACAAAGGCTCAGTCCCTACCGAGATTACCCACCAGAGGTTGCCAGGAAACGGAAAGCATTTAATGAAGCTAAAAGTCTCATGAGGGGTGTGCAAAACCTGAGATATGGTTTGAACTATCCAGCTACCTTAAGAGTTACTTTTAACGACGCGGAACATTTCTTTTCCACCCCAACAGCAGCATTGGAATTCGCCCAGCAGTTCAAGACCTGAAAAATATCTACAAGTGAATATACTGACTCTTACTACTTTTAGAGATTTTATACGGACTCTCAATATCCTGCAAGATTTTACAAGATAATATTGGACTGGACGGAATGGACAATATCAAATGGAATCGAGAGAAAAAATTGGATCGGAAAGCATTATCTGGATATTAATAATTAGTCTCATCACATAACTAATATAAATAAATAACACATTAAAATCACAACGCGGTATTTTTATTAGTATTATTTTTACCAATTAAGATTGTTCACTACTACTAATCACTACTACTAACAATTAACAACTAATGTTTATTTAATGAATAGAGTTAAATATAGCGATGGATTCTCATTTGGAGATCTTTTTCTTATAACAGCAATTTTTACCTTGAATTTTAGTTTTCCTTTTTGTTTTATGGGATTTTTTTTACCCTTTTATTTCTTATATAGCTTCTTCATTTTGCATGTTTATATTACTTAGATTTTTAAATTAACTCTAGATATAGACACATTTATTTTTTTAATCAGTAGAATTTGATAAATTTCTCCCTTATTTTTTTTTTGTTCTTTTCTGTTTTTCCCCTTTTTTGATGAATCCTACCCTTTTTTCCTTCTTCCCTTTTTGCTTTTACCCTTTTTTTCCCCTTAATGTTATACCCCCGGTAAAATATTATTATGGAATAATAATTCCTTAAAGCTAGGAGCTGGTCAAGTTAAAAACATCAACGACGGAAGTCGCTAGATGGATAGCCATGCTAACATGGCTAGCACTAACTACAACTACTCTAGATGTAGTTTTTTCTAACTTTAAGCACACTATTAACTTCTTAAACTATCCTTTACTCTTCTTTTATACAATCTATTGTGTTTTTTCAGTTTGAATGGAGTCACACATTGGACCAATGGAGATATATTCGTGAGGGACATAAACGAGATTTAAAATTCATCTATTCGATGTTCGGGTGTAAGGTTGGGTCTGTCGTGCTGATCCTTAGACTCTATTGTAGATCTCTATAAACATAAAATGCAAGACTTAAAAAGGAATACGGGGAGTGAGGGATTAACGTTTTGTAGTTGGAATGTTAAAGGTATTAATGAACCGATAAAGAGAGGAAAAGTATTGGCACATTTAAAGGCAACTAAAGCTGACGTAATTTATATTCAAGAAACTCACTTAAAAAAGACGCTGAATATAGTGATCAAGATGAGAGTTTTAATTATATGTACAACAAACTATGACCAGATTGTACTTAAAACCCTTTGAAACTCGCAAATTTACAAAATCAATTAGCAAATTCTCAAAAAGCATTTCTGGTTGGGGTAAGTGATCACATTTTAGAGGCATCTTCCCTCTATTATTTTGTTGACACACCAGACATGTTCTTGGAAAAATGGATCCAGTGTTGAGCGAGTCCAGAACCAGGGGCCACAGTCTTAGAATAAAGGGGAGGCCTTTTCAGACAGAGCGCAGTGGAGGCCAAACCACGGGATGGGTTTAAGAGAGAGTTAGCTGGAGCTCCAGGGACTAGTGGAATCGATGGATATGGGGAGAAGGCAGGCATGGGTTGTTGATTGGGGGTGATCATCCATGATCACAATGAATGGCGGTGCCGGCTCGAAGGGACTCCTGCTGCACCTATCTCCTCTGTATCTATGTTTACATATTCTATTGTGCTACAGCAAGCAAGAATGTCATTGTCTTATCTGAGACATATGACAATAAAACACTCTTGACTTTCCTGTTGAGGTGATGAATCATGTATTTTCCATAACTGCCCAAAGTCATGTACAACCCCAAACGCATAGCGAGAATCGGAGTAGACATTAGCACTTTTGTCTTTGGCCCATATGCAGGCCACCGTCAGGGCATACAGCTCAGCTGCCTGAGCAGACGTTCCGATGGTAAAGCATGTGCCTCCAGCACTTGGTGTGGCATGACCACTGCATATAGAAACATAGACAATAGGTGCAGGAGTAGGCCATTCGGCCCTTTGAGCCTGCACAGCTTCAATATGATCATGGCTGATCGTCCAACTCAGTATCCTGTACCTGCCTTCTCTCCATACCCCCTGATCCCTTTAGCCACAAGGATCACATCCAACTCCCTCTTAAATATAGCCAATTGAAACAAGACTTCCGGTGGCGCTATGGAGGGCTAGAGGATAACGCCAGCCAGCTCCACGAAAAAAAACCGGAAAAAACGGGGGATTAAAAGACCTACCCGCTGTCTGCTGCTTGCTGCTTGCCGTTTCTGCACCGAGTGTTGTGAGTGACGTCATCAGGCGCACGACTAATTATGTCAACAGCACGGAGCCCTACCGACAAGGGGAAAGGTCGACTAACCCGGCAGAGGCAGCCAGAAGGCCAAACTGAAGCCTCGGACTCGAGTAGGACCTCCTCCCTGGAAGATGTATCCAAAAAGAACAGGGAAAAAAACGGAAGGTGAGGAATTGAAAACTTTTATTTTCTCAACAGCTTGCTGGTTTAAAGGAAGAAATAAACCAGATGAACAATCAGATGAACCAGATGAACAGCCAGATGAACACTCATATGAATCAAATGAATAATCAATTGAAAGAATTCCAACAGGAAACAAACTCAAATATTGAAAACAAGATCAAGAAAACATCGGAAGATTTGAAGAAAGAATTCATTGAAATGTTTAATGAAATGGCAAAGGGGATGGACAAAAAACTTGAAAAGGTTAAAAAAGACTTTCAAAATAGGATGAATCCTATGGAGGAAGTACTGGAACAACAGACGGCTGGTATAAAGAACCTTGAAGAAATAGCTGAGACAAGTGCTTTGACTACAGCAAAGCTGCTTGCAGAAAATGAACGACTATCGAACTTGCTGACTAAAACAACAGAGAAATGTATTGAGCTAGAAGGACGTCAGAGAAGACAAAATCTGAGAATTGCAGGGATTCCTGAAGGACAAGAGAAAAATGAAGATCCTCGAGAATTTACTGCAAAACTACTGCAAGATATTCTATCTCTGGAAGAAAACGCCTTTATTAGCTCGTGCTCATAGAGTCAGCAGACGTCAGACCAGACTAAACGCCCCTCCAAGACAAATGATTATAAAGCTACAATATGACTTTGTCCTGGATGAGATTATGAGAAAAGCTTCGAGAAACAGAAACTTGATATTTGAAGGACAAAGGCTCAGTCCCTACCGAGATTACCCACCAGAGGTTGCCAGGAAACGGAAAGCATTTAATGAAGCTAAAAAGTCTCATGAGGGGTGTGCAAAACCTGAGATATGGTTTTGAACTATCCAGCTACCTTAAGAGTTACTTTTAACGACGCGGAACATTTCTTTTCCACCCCAACAGCAGCATTGGAATTCGCCCAGCAGTTCAAGACCTGAAAAATATCTACAAGTGAATATACTGACTCTTACTACTTTTAGAGATTTTATACGGACTCTCAATATCCTGCAAGATTTTACAAGATAATATTGGACTGGACGGAATGGACAATATCAAATGGAATCGAGAGAAAAAATTGGATCGGAAAGCATTATCTGGATATTAATAATTAGTCTCATCACATAACTAATATAAATAAATAACACATTAAAATCACAACGCGGTATTTTTATTAGTATTATTTTTACCAATTAAGATTGTTCACTACTACTAATCACTACTACTAACAATTAACAAACTAATGTTTATTTAATGAATAGAGTTAAATATAGCGATGGATCTCATTTGGAGATCTTTTCTTATAACAGCAATTTTTACCTTGAATTTTAGTTTTCCTTTTTGTTTTATGGGATTTTTTTACCCCTTTTTTTTCTTATATAGCTTCTTCATTTTGCATGTTTATATTACTTAGATTTTTAAATTAACTCTAGATATAGACACATTTATTTTTTTTAATCAGTAGAATTTGATAAATTTCTCCCTTATTTTTTTTTTTGTTCTTTTCTGTTTTTCCCCTTTTTTGATGAATCCTACCCTTTTTTCCTTCTTCCCTTTTTGCTTTTACCCTTTTTTTCCCCTTAATGTTATACCCCCGGTAAAATATTATTATGGAATAATAATTCCTTAAAGCTAGGAGCTGGTCAAGTTAAAAACATCAACGACGGAAGTCGCTAGATGGATAGCCATGCTAACATGGCTAGCACTAACTACAACTACTCTAGATGTAGTTTTTTCTAACTTTAAGCACACTATTAACTTCTTAAACTATCCTTTACTCTTCTTTTATACAATCTATTGTGTTTTTCAGTTTGAATGGAGTCACACATTGGACCAATGGAGATATATTCGTGAGGGACATAAACGAGATTTAAAATTCATCTATTCGATGTTCGGGTGTAAGGTTGGGTCTGTCGTGCTGATCCTTAGACTCTATTGTAGATCTCTATAAACATAAAATGCAAGACTTAAAAAGGAATACGGGGAGTGAGGGATTAACGTTTTGTAGTTGGAATGTCAAAGGTATTAATGAACCGATAAAGAGAGGAAAAGTATTGGCACATTTAAAGGCAACTAAAGCTGATGTAATTTATATTCAAGAAACTCACTTAAAAAAAGACGCTGAATATAGTGATCAAGATGAGAGTTTTAATTATATGTACAACAACTATGACCAGATTGTACTTAAAACCCTTTGAAACTCGCAAATTTACAAAATCAATTAGCAAATTCTCAAAAAGGCATTTCAGGTTGTGGTAAGTGATCACATTTTAGAGGCATCTTCCCTCTATTATTTTGTTGACACACCAGACATGTTCTTGGAAAAAATGGATCCAGTGTTGAGCGAGTCCAGAACCAGGGGCCACAGTCTTAGAATAAAGGGGAGGCCTTTTCAGACAGAGCGCAGTGGAGGCCAAACCACGGGATGGGTTTAAGAGAGAGTTAGCTGGAGCTCCAGGGACTAGTGGAATCGATGGATATGGGGAGAAGGCAGGCATGGGTTGTTGATTGGGGGTGATCATCCATGATCACAATGAATGGCGGTGCCGGCTCGAAGGGACTCCTGCTGCACCTATCTCCTCTGTATCTATGTTTACATATTCTATTGTGCTACAGCAAGCAAGAATGTCATTGTCTTATCTGAGACATATGACAATAAAACACTCTTGACTTTCCTGTTGAGGTGATGAATCATGTATTTTCCATAACTGCCCAAAGTCATGTACAACCCCAAACGCATAGCGAGAATCGGAGTAGACATTAGCACTTTTGTCTTTGGCCCATATGCAGGCCACCGTCAGGGCATACAGCTCAGCTGCCTGAGCAGACGTTCCGATGGTAAAAGCATGTGCCTCCAGCACTTGGTGTGGCATGACCACTGCATATAGAAACATAGACAATAGGTGCAGGAGTAGGCCATTCGGCCCTTTGAGCCTGCACAGCTTCAATATGATCATGGCTGATCGTCCAACTCAGTATCCTGTACCTGCCTTCTCTCCATACCCCCTGATCCCTTTAGCCACAAGGATCACATCCAACTCCTCTTAAATATAGCCAATTGAAACAAGACTTCCGGTGGCGCTATGGAGGGCTAGAGGATAACGCCAGCCAGCTCCATGAAAAAAAAAACCGGAAAAAACGGGGGATTAAAAGACCTACCCGCTGTCTGCTGCTTGCTGCTTGCCGTTTCTGCACCGAGTGTTGTGAGTGACGTCATCAGGCGCACGACTAATTATGTCAACAGCACGGAGCCCTACCGACAAGGGGGAAAGGTCGACTAACCCGGCAGAGGCAGCCAGAAGGCCAAACTGAAGCCTCGGACTCGAGTAGGACCTCCTCCCTGGAAGATGTATCCAAAAGAACAGGGAAAAAAACGGAAGGTGAGGAATTGAAAACTTTTATTTCTCAACAGCTTGCTGGTTTAAAGGAAGAAATAAACCAGATGAACAATCAGATGAACCAGATGAACAGCCAGATGAACACTCATATGAATCAAATGAATAATCAATTGAAAGAATTCCAACAGGAAACAAACTCAAATATTGAAAACAAGATCAAGAAAACATCGGAAGATTTGAAGAAAGAATTCATTGAAATGTTTAATGAAATGGCAAAGGGGATGGACAAAAAACTTGAAAAGGTTAAAAAAGACTTTCAAAATAGGATGAATCCTATGGAGGAAGTACTGGAACAACAGACGGCTGGTATAAAGAACCTTGAAGAAATAGCTGAGACAAGTGCTTTGACTACAGCAAACTGATTTGTGTACCCTGCAGAAAATGAACGACTATCGAACTTGCTGACTAAAACAACAGAGAAATGTATTGAGCTAGAAGGACGTCAGAGAAGACAAAATCTGAGAATTGCAAGGGATTCCTGAAGGACAAGAGAAAAATGAAGATCCTCGAGAATTTACTGCAAAACTACTGCAAGATATTCTATCTCTGGAAGAAACGCCTTTATTAGCTCGTGCTCATAGAGTCAGCAGACGTCAGACCAGACTAAACGCCCCTCCAAGACAAATGATTATAAAGCTACAATATGACTTTGTCCTGGATGAGATTATGAGAAAAGCTTCGAGAAACAGAAACTTGATATTTGAAGGACAAAGGCTCAGTCCCTACCGAGATTACCCACCAGAGGTTGCCAGGAAACGGAAAGCATTTAATGAAGCTAAAAGTCTCATGAGGGGTGTGCAAAACCTGAGATATGGTTTGAACTATCCAGCTACCTTAAGAGTTACTTTTAACGACGCGGAACATTTCTTTTCCACCCCAACAGCAGCATTGGAATTCGCCCAGCAGTTCAAGACCTGAAAAATATCTACAAAGTGAATATACTGACTCTTACTACTTTTAGAGATTTTATACGGACTCTCAATATCCTGCAAGATTTTACAAGATAATATTGGACTGGACGGAATGGACAATATCAAATGGAATCGAGAGAAAAAATTGGATCGGAAAGCATTATCTGGATATTAATAATTAGTCTCATCACATAACTAATATAAATAAATAACACATTAAAATCACAACGCGGTATTTTTATTAGTATTATTTTTACCAATTAAGATTGTTCACTACTACTAATCACTACTACTAACAATTAACAACTAATGTTTATTTAATGAATAGAGTTAAATATAGCGATGGATCTCATTTGGAGATCTTTTCTTATAACAGCAATTTTTACCTTGAATTTTAGTTTCCTTTTTGTTTTATGGGATTTTTTTACCCCTTTTTTTTCTTATATAGCTTCTTCATTTTGCATGTTTATATTACTTAGATTTTTAAATTAACTCTAGATATAGACACATTTAATTTTTTTAATCAGTAGAATTTGATAAATTTCTCCCTTATTTTTTTTTTGTTCTTTTCTGTTTTTCCCCTTTTTTGATGAATCCTACCCTTTTTTTCCTTCTTCCCTTTTTGCTTTTACCCTTTTTTTCCACTTAATGTTATACCCCCGGTAAAATATTATTATGGAATAATAATTCCTTAAAGCTAGGAGCTGGTCAAGTTAAAAACATCAACGACGGAAGTCGCTAGATGGATAGCCATGCTAACATGGCTAGCACTAACTACAACTACTCTAGATGTAGTTTTTTCTAACTTTAAGCACACTATTAACTTCTTAAACTATCCTTTACTCTTCTTTTATACAATCTATTGTGTTTTTCAGTTTGAATGGAGTCACACACATTGGACCAATGGAGATATATTCGTGAGGGACATAAACGAGATTTAAAATTCATCTATTCGATGTTCGGGTGTAAGGTTGGGTCTGTCGTGCTGATCCTTAGACTCTATTGTAGATCTCTATAAACATAAAATGCAAGACTTAAAAAAGGAATACGGGGAGTGAGGGATTAACGTTTTGTAGTTGAATGTCAAAGGTATTAATGAACCGATAAAGAGAGGAAAAGTATTGGCACATTTAAAGGCAACTAAAGCTGACGTAATTTATATTCAAGAAACTCACTTAAAAAAAGACGCTGAATATAGGTTGAAAGCTAAATGGATAGATAAAATGTACCACTCTTCTTTTACGCATAAAATCAAGAGGCGTAGCAATATTATTTTGTAAAGGTACTTTATTTAAGCATACATCAACTATAACTGATAAAGATGGTAGATACATTATTGTGATAGGAGAATTAAACACAGAAAAAATGATTTTTGTTAATATATATGGACCAAATTTTGATAGTCCATTGTTTTTTAAGACAGTACTTAACAATATCCCGGAATTAACACAATATAATTTGATAATTGGAGGAGATTTTAATTGCACACTAGACCTCTACTTAGATAGATCTACAAAGCAAAGAAAAACGAAATCACACTCCAGTGACTTATTAAACGCATATATGCAAACGACTAATATTAAAGATGTTTGGAGAACAGAAAACCCTACTGGAGGAGAATACTCTTTTTACTCGCCAGTACATAAAACTTATTCAAGAATAGATTACTTTTTGGTGACGCAAAACTTATTTCACTTACTTATGAATCCAAATATCATAATATTATAATTTCAGATCATGCGCCATTAACATTTAAAATTAAAATAAATGGTAAAACAGAAAAATCAGGACAGTGGAAATGTAACCCACAAATTTAAAAAAAATAAAACTATTCAGGAATATATCGCAACTCAAATTAAGCTTTTTTTTTAAATAAATGATCAACCAGAAATATCTTGCTCCTTATTATGGGAAACATTCAAAGCATATCTCCGGGGAATCATGATCTCCTCACAAGCATTCCATAATAAAAAGATTCGGAAGGAACAACAAGATTTGGAAAGGGAGATTAAACAACTAGATATACAGAATGCAACAAAACCAGATATAATATTACACAATAAAATTGCAGCATTGAAATATAAATTAAATAAAATATATACAGATCAAGTTGTAAAACTTTATCAACATACCAAACAATTACAGTTTGAATTTGGAGATAAACCCCAAAAATTATTGGCTCGACAATTAAGGAAAATTGAAGCTGAAAAAATTATCCATAGGATTAAATCACATAACGGCGAATTGCTAATACAACCCAAAGATATTAATGAAAGATTTATGCAATATTATAAAAACTTATACACTGCTAAAGCAACAGTAAATAAAACAGAAATAGAAGCATTTCTAAAAAAATGTAACCTGATAGGACTGGATTTACAAAATAGAGAATTACTAAATGCTGATATCTCAATAAAAGAAATCCAAGAATCTATTAGATCATTAAAAAATGGTAAAAAACACCGGGACCAGATGGTATTGGTTCGGAATTTTATAAAATATTTCATGATCATATGGTTCCGCGTCTGAAATCATTATATGAACAGATATATACACAGCAGAAATTACCAGAAAACGTTGAATGAATCTATTATAACACTTATACCCAAAATAAATAAAGACTTGGATGAACCAGGATCAATAGAGCAATAGCTCTATTAAATACTGACCAAAGATATTAACAAAAATACTAGCACAAAGACTAAGTTCAGTCGTTAACGAATTAATCCATCCCGATCAAACGTTTGGGATTTATACCAAAAAAGATATTCCTCATACAATTTAAGACGGTTATTTAATATTATATATCGAAAAGAAGTGATAAAAAAAAGATTTAGTAGTCATTTCGCTTGACGCAGAAAAAGCTTTTGATCAAGTGAAATGGCCTTACCTTTTCGGTTATGGAAGCTTTCAAATTGGGAGAGAAGTTTACTACTTGGATTAAAATTGTTATATACAAATCCAATAGCTAGAATAACAACAAACCGAATGTTATCAACTAAATTCAGTTTATCTCGAGGTTAGCAGACAAGGTTGTCCTTTATCACCTTTATTGTTTGCGCTCGCAATAGAACCTCTCGCCCAGAGGGTGAGATTACACCCGGAAATACATGGATATGATACTAGAGATACTAAAAATAAAATCTCCTTATAATCGGATGATGTATTACTTTACATCACAAAACCAGAAACAAGTATCCAAAATCTGTTAAAATTAATAACTGAATTTGGATCCCTCTCAGGATATAGTATCAATTGGAATAAAAGTGAACATGCCAATAATGGTGAATAATTTACACATATTACAACAATTCCCTTTTAAGATAAACAAACGAAAAATTAAATATCTTGGAATTTTCGTAACAAAAAAATTTGATTCTTTATTTAAATCTAACTTCCCACCATTTATTGAATAAATTAAATAAGAATATTTCATATTGGAAAACTCTACCTATTTCAATGTTAGGTAAAATGAATACAATAAAATGATCTTTCTTCCACAATTATTATATCTTTTCCAATTAATTCCGATATACCTCCCTAAAAATGTCTTTTAAAAAAAGGTAGACTCCCTAATCACTAACTTCATTTGGGATTATAAGTCATAGAATAAATAAAAGACATTTATGTAAATCTAAAATAAATGGAGGTTTAGCATTACCAAATTTTATGTTTATTACTGGGCAGTCAACATTAAAAATATGAATTTTTGGGTTAGAAGAAACAGATAACCAACCAACTTGGTTAAATATGGAAAAAGAAGATTGTTCTCCCTTTGAAATTAGTTCTATAATATTTGCTAATATTAATTTAGCTAAGAAAATTTATAGTGAAAACCCGATAATAGAAAATGGAATACGTATTTGGAAACAAATAAAGAAAACATTAAAACTAAAATCTATACACTATCTCTTACCATTGTAAATAATGTTACGTTTAAACTTTCAATCATGGATAAAGCTTTTTTACAATGGAAAAATAAGGGAATTACTAAGATGGGTGTTCTCTACAAGGAAAACTCTTTCCTTTCATTTCAAGAGTTAGAACAAATTTATGGACTACACACTAAAGATTATTTTAGATATTTACAAATCAGAGACTATGTTAAAGCAAATACACAGGAACTTAGAAATAGAAAGATAGAAATTTTAGATGAATGCTTGAATAAACATCCGATTAGAGAAAAAATGATTTCATATATAACCATATAACCATATAACAATTACAGCACGGAAACAGGCCCTCTCGGCCCTTCCAGTCCGTGCCGACCATTTGTTTTCCCCTAGTCCCATCTACCTGCACTCAGACCATACCCCTCCATTCCCTTCACGTCCATATACCTATCCACTTTACTTTTAAATGTTAAAATCGATCCTGCCTACACCACTTCTGCTGGAAGCTGATTCCACACAGCCACCACCCTCTGAGTAAAGAAGTTCCCCCTCACGTTACCCCAAAACCTCTGTCCCTTAATTCTCATGTCATGCCCTCGTGTTTGAAACTTCACTGCCCTGGCCTTCATACTGCCCCCCCTACACAGGATACAATATCAACACAATACAAAGTACACAACAAACTGCTGGGATCTGACTGCCAATCAGCTGCTTACCCTGGTCCACTTTCCACCAATCAGCAGCTTCCTCAAAAAAAAAACCCACTTCTCCAAATGGAATGTTATGCCTCTGAAAAAACAAGCCCCGCGCTAGATTTTGAAGCTTACCGGTCGGGTGTCGCTCCTCCCCCTCCTCCTCTTCTTCCAACGGCTCCTGTGGGCCTCAGTTCTTTTCGATACATCGTCTTGGGATGAGGCCCTACTTGAGTCCGAGGCTTCAGTTAGGCCTTCTGCCGGTCTCTGCCTGGTTGGTCGACTTTTCGGTAGGGCTGCGTGTTGTAGACATAACTAGTCGCGCGCCTGATGACGTCACTCACAACAATCGGTGCAGAAACAGCAGGCAGCAAGCAGCAGGCAGCAGGTAGGTCCGTTAATCCCCCGTTTTTTCCCGTTTTTTTTTTTCGTGGAGCTGGCTGGCGTTATCCTCTAGCCCTCCATAGCGCCACCGGAAGTCCCTACTCTTTGTTTCTTGTCTGAAAACCACTTCTCTATCCTATGCTTGGTCTCACCGATGTAGATCAGCTGACATCTAGAGCAGCGGATGCAATAGATGAGGTTGGAGGAGATGCTGGTGAACCTCTGTCGCCCCTGGAACGACAGCTTGGGTCCTTGAATGGAGTTGAGAGAGGAGGTTAAGCGACAAGTGTTGCATCTCTTGCGGTTGCAAGGGAAAGTGCCCGGGGAAGGTGTGGTGCGGGTGGGAAGGGAAGAAGTGACCTGGGAGTTACGGAGGGAGCGGTGCTGGCTGTGATGCGCCGGCACCAGCAGGACCTCCATTGATTCTCCCGAAACTTCGGGCCTCACTCACCCAGACCTGCAACGGACCGCAACTATACTTCATCCTCCGGATGAACCACCTCTTCAATCAATGATTCCTGGCCCACCTTAACTCCACCAAGGACCTGAAACTAGCCCGCCTCCAGGCCGCTCCTGCCACCGACCCTCCGCGACTCGACCGCCCGCAGGCCCCAGGCCCCACCTCTGGCCCGCGCCACCTGCCCGAGTCCCGCGACGCCATCTTGGCCACGAGGAGCGGCTCCAGCACTCACCAAGCGCTAACCTCATCTGGCCTTTGTCCAATCATCTGCCCCTCAAAACCCCCCTCACCTCGGCATCAGCGTTCAACGTTCCGACCATCCCGACCATCCTGAACATCCCGACCACGGGTGAACAAGGGAGGAGGAGGAGGAGAGGAGGACTGTGTGAACTGTATTGCCTTCCACCACAGTGGAGAACGCTGTGGGGGATGTCCGTGTTGAATTATGTTGTGTATTGTGTCCTTTTTTAATTGTAACACTGCATGGTAAATTATATTTCACTGCACCTTAGGGTGCATATGACAAATAAAGTTGAACTAGTGAACTATTGAACCTGTATCCTAAGATTTTGGTCTCCTAATCTGAGGAAAGACATTCTTGCCATAGAGGGAGTACAGAGAAGGTTCACCAGACTGATTCCTGGGATGGCAGGACTTTCATATGAGGAAAGACTGGATAGACTCGGCTTGTACTCGCTGGAATTTAGAAGATTGAGGGGGGATCTTATAGAGACTTACAAAATTCTTAAGGGGTTGGTCAGGCTAGATGCAGGAAGATTGTTCCCAATGTTGGGGAAGTCCAGAACAACGGGTCGCAGATTAAGGATAAGGAGGAAGTCTTTTAGGACCGAGATGAGAAAAACATTTTTCACACAGAGAGTGGTGAGTCTGCGGAATTCTCTGCCACAGAAGGTAGTGGAGGCCAGTTCATTGGCTACATTTAAGAGGGAGTTAGATGTGGCCCTTGTGACTAAAGGGATCAGGGGGTATGGAGAGAAGGCAGGTACAGGATACTGAGTTGGATGATCAGCCATGATCATATTGAATGGCGGTGCAGGCTCGAAGGGCCGAATGGCCTCCTCCTGCACCTATTGTCAATTTTTCAATGTTTCTAGGTATGCATCTATGACTTGCTAGGCTTTGTCCTGCCACTTCTCTCTGCCAACTTTCTTACACTCCCCGCCCTCCCCACAATCAATCTAAAGGAAGTTCTCGACCCAAAATGTAATCTCACCATGTGTACTCCACAGATGCTGCCTGACCCATTTAGTTAGAAACATAGAAACATAGAAAATAGGTGCAGGAGGAGGCCATTCGGCCCTTCGTGCCAGCACCGCCGTTCATTGTGATCATGGCTGATCGGCCCCTATCTATAACCCGTGCCTGCCTTCTCCCCATATCCCTTGACTCCACTAGCCCATATCCAACTCTCTCTTAAATCCATCCAGTGACTTGGCCTCCACTGCCCTCTGTGGCAGAGAATTCCATAAATTCACAACTCTCTGGGTAAAAAACTTTCTCAGCTCAGTCTTAAATGACATCCCTTTTATTCTAAGACGGTGTCCCCTGGTTCTGGACTCACCGAACATTAGGAACATTTTTCCTGCATCTAGCTTGTCCAGTCCTTTTATAATTTTATGTTTCTATAAGTTGCTCCGTATTTTGTCTTTTTTTGTAAACCAGCATCTGCAGTTCCTTGATTCTATATTAATAAGCAGAGGGCACAGGGTTAAGGTAAGGAGGAGGTCTTTAGCGGGGTTGGACAGAAGACTTATCACCCAGAGGATGGTTGGAATATGGAATGCACTGCCTGAGAGGATGGTGACAGCAGAGGATATGGCAACATTTCAGAAGTATCTAGATGAGCACTTGAATCACCAAGGCCTAGAAGGTGACAGATCATATGCTGAAATCTGGGAATGATATAAATGGATTGTTAATGAGCAGCATGGACAAGGTGAACTGAACGGCCTGTATCCGTGCTGTGTGATGCTTTGTCTCTATCCGTTGATGCCTGGGGCAGATCAGTGACGATTGCATTAACACAGGGCAGGCAATCTACTTTTGTTCCCGTTTTGCTGTGTTTCTGTGAGAAGACACTAAGTGATCTTGACATCATTGATGCAGGATTCTAATTCATTGATAAAGATTGCAGGGGTGACAGCAAAAAGGGACACAGGAAATTCACTCATTGGTTGAGCAGGCCAGGACTTTATCCCTTGGAGCGCAGGAAGATGAAGGGTGATCTTATTGAGGTGTATAATATCATGAGAGGACATGATAGTATAAATGCACAGTCTTTTACCCAGAGCAGGGGAACCAACACCAGAGGCCCTCGGTTGAAGGTGAGGGGGGAAAGATTGAATAGGAACCCCAGGGGCAACTTTTTTTTTAATGCATAGGGTAGTAGATGTATGGAACAAGCTGCCAGAGGAGGTAATTGAGACAGCTACTGTCACTACAAGTAAGTAGTGGGAGGTCAGAGACACTGATGGTGCGTCTGGTTGCTACAACTGTGGTAAGTGTGTCCAGGTTCAGCTCCAGAAGGACCATGTTGGGTCACTGGAGAAGCAGCTGCATGAACTCAGGACAATCCGGGATAACGAGAATGAAGTGGGTGCATGTGTGCATGTGCGGGCTTTTCCAGAGTGTGTGCATGTGCGGGGTATTTTGGGCGGGAAAGGCCTGTGAAGACGTTTCTGAGTTTATGTTTTACAGAAATGAGTTGCTTAAAGCTTAAATAAAGTCAAGTTGTACATTCCTCTTTGTAATCATATACATCAGAAGAGACGGAGCTTATTAATGTCCTGAGTCTGTCTGGTGCATCATTGCCACACTCATCAAATAAGTGATTTAGTGTATGAAGCCAGTGCTTCCAATCCTTTACAGCAGCAGGTGAGTTGGGATCCAGATCCAAGCGTTGTGGTTTCAATAGTTTCTCCATCCCGATGTCGGACTGCTTGACTTCTGAGATTGAGTTGCTTAAATTGTTGTGAGGCAAATGAAACTTTAACACTACTCGTACTTTACTTGACTTTATTTAAGCTTTAAGCAACTCATTTCTGTAATACATAAACTCAGAAACTCACAATTAACAGCTTTGTCTTCAGCTGCCCAGACCCCATGTGCTGTCGACTCCTTACTGATCCAGAGCAGAGACCAATGTCTGGCACAGCGATTGTCCTGTGAAAGTTTACTTCCCAATCCTCCACGTACATTGCAGATCCACTGGAGCGGTTCTTGTGTGTCAATATTCAATAGTCAATATTATTCCTCGCATACACCCGAAGATGCAGTGAAATGAATTTGTCAGCAGCGGTACAATTAAAAAAGAACACACAACACAGAGGGAGTACAGAGAAGGTTCACCAGACTGATTCCTGGGATGGCGAATCTGTGGAATTCTCTGCCACAGAATGTGGTTGAGGCCAGTTCATTGTCTATATTTAAGAGGGAGTTTTATGTGGCCCTTGTGGCTAAAGGGATCAGGGGGTATGGAGAGAAGGCAGGTACAGGATACTGAGTTGGATGATCAGCCATGATCATATTGAATGACGGTGCAGGCTCGAAGGGCCGAATGGCCTACTCCTGCACCTATTTTCTATGTTTCTATGTTTCAATGTGTCTATGTTTCTATAACAGCCTATTGCACTTTATCTGTTTATTTCTGCGTATATATATATATATATACTTATTTCTGTGGTATAGGGACACACTGATCTGTTCTGTATTGATGCCTACAATATTCTGTTGTGCTGCAGCAAGCAAGAATGTCATTGTCCCATCTGGCACACATGACAATAAAACTCTCTTGACTTGACTTGACTTGACTATCCCTTTATTCCTTTAACCCAAAGAGCTAAATCTAACTCTCTCTTGAAAACATCCAGTGAATTGGCCTCCGGTGGCAAAGAATTCCACAGATTCACAACTCTCTGGGTGAAAACGTTTTTCCACATCTCAGTCCTCAATGGTCTATCCCTTATTCTTAAACTGTGACCCCTGGTTCTGGACTCCCCAACATCGGAAACATTTTTCCTGCATCTTGCCTGTCCAAACCTTTAAGAATTGTAGGTACACAAAAAGCTGGAGAAACTCAGCGGGTGCAGCAGCATCTAAGGAGCGAAGGAGATAGGCGACGTTTCGGGTCGAGACCCTTCTTCAGACTGCTTTAAGAATTGTATATGCTTCGATTAGATTCCCTCTCATCCTAAATTGCAGTGAATGCAAGCCCAGTCGACCCATTCTTTCATTCTTTGCTTTCATGTTGTAAACAGTGTGTGCATGTATTGTTAGGTGTGTGTACCATTGTATGTAGCGCATTAGTATCTGCACTGATGTAAAGCACTTTGGTCTGAGTTAATTTTTAAATGTGCGATACAATAACAAGACTGACTGCCTGACTGATGCCTTGTTCTCATTGAGCTGCCACATGACAACAGCGCAGGGGAGATTTGAACCGGAGTGTTTCCATTAGAACCGCAATAAGCTGAAATTCAAACTCCCTTGACAACTGCACTCCCCACACCACTAACTCCATTGGTTCTTGCATCGTGGCTAATTTGCATCTGTGGCCTTTCACAAAATGTTATCTGCCTGATATGAAAAGTACTTGATTTTCAGTCCGTTTATTTCCTGTTATAAACAGGATTGCACGAATGGTACAGCGCTTCTGTTAGAAATGTAATGAGGCTGATTTGAACTTTGGTGCACATCTGCTCAAACTGTCCTGAAAACGTTGCCATTATCTGTTTGTTCCCTCCTCAGATTCTACACTCCACAAAGTATCTTGTTCCTTCTCACACTCGATTTGGACATCTGTGAAAAGTCCTTTATTCTCAGTCCTATGGATTTCCTGTTAAAAAGGAGGATGAACAGGGCAGTTAACCCATCAGTGTAATGGTGCAAAAACCAAGGGTGAAAGTGTTACTGCACAGTTCAACATTTGATACTGCACACGCCCTGTGCACCCAGCTGTGTGGGGGAGTGAATGGAAAAGCAACATCCACAGATTTGCGTCACATTGTTGTCTGAACACATGGGCAGCAAATACAACAGGACCACCCACTGGTTTGGTATCTAATTACAGGTTTATCTAGAACCGAATTTTCTGGACACAATATGAGATGACTGCAAAGAGGGACAACATGGAGACTGACCTCAGCATAGAGGAGCTAGTGGTGAGATGTGTGTTACAGTTACGCTGTTCCTGAAATATAAAATACCCTTTCTACTTTCTACACTTTAAGTGGTCCCAACCCATCACGGAGTCGCCAGCACGTGTCGTTTGTGAGTGTACAGGCACGGAGAATGACGTATTGCTACAGTAACGTTTTAACTTGTAACAGACTGAACAACAGTAGGGCACTGGAGAATGAACTACAGCGTTTGTGTGGTGAACTACAGTACAGGAACGTTTGTGTGGTGGACACAGTACCTGGACGGGACACTGGAGTATGACTTTAGCTACAGTACCGGAGGGAATTCTGACAAACAAAGTAGCATGATGACTGAATTGCCTTCCCTCACAGTGGGGAACGTTGATTCCGCTGTGTGCTGGATGTTTATGTTAAACTCTATCGTGTATTGTGCTCTTTTTATTCGTATGGCTGTATGGTAACTCAAATCTCACTGCACCAATTGGTGCACGTGACAATAAATGTAACTTGAACTTGAACTCTCTACAATAAGCAACTTCCAAACCTGCCATCGCATCCTTTCAAACTGTCCTGTCCTCTTATTTTAGCCAGCGCGGCTTTTATGAAGTTTACAGCTATCTGCCCTTGTAACATTGAATTCCTCTGTGTGTTACCCATCAGTTTCCTCTGCCCCACAGGGGAAACATATCGCAGTCTTTGTCTCTCACTGTTTCTGAAACCCACTGTATCTGTAACATCCTGGTGAATCTGCTGTGCATCCTCTGTCGTGTGGTGGCCAGACCTGCTCACAGTGCATCAGCTGAGGTCTCACCAAGCTGTCTAAAGTTGTACCACAATGTGGAATTAGTTGCATTCTAAGCCACGGCCCATGAAGGCGAGTATCCTGCCTGCCTTCTTCACAGCCCCAGACAGGGCCGGCCTTACACCGACTGGACCAATTGCTCCCAATTGGGCCCCGCGCCTAAGGGGGCCCCGCGCCAGAGTCATCTACTCTCGGCTCAGGTAGATCTACCCGGGTGGAGGGGGGAGAGACGGGTAGAAGGGGAGGGGGAATGGAGAAGGGGGAGAGGGAGAGGGAGGTGGGGAGGGGGAGGTGGGTCGTTCCCTCACAATCCCGGGGCAGCGCTCCCGCCCCTCCAGTCGCCGTGCTTCACGCACACAGCCCCGGCTACCCCCCTCTCTCTCCCCGGGGAGACACGGTGAACAATACACAGAGGGCCGGGCCGGGCCGGGGGTTGAAGCAACGTTTACAAACCTCGGCCTCAGCTCACACCTGTCCGCCCTGACCCCGGCACCTGCTCCTGCTGCTGGCCCTCTCCCTCCCTTCACTCCTTCCCTTCCCTCCTTCCCTCCCTCCCTTCTTCCTCTCTCTCTTTTCCCTTCTCTCCTTCCCTTCTTCCTCTCTCTCTTTTCCCTTCTTTCTCCCCTTCCCTCCCTCCCTTCTTTCTCTACTTCCCTCATTCCCTTCTCTCCTTCCTCCCTTCTCTCCACACACACACACACACACACACACACACACACACACTAGGATGGGGTAGAGGTCCAAAGGGTAGGATGGGGCTGAAGCCCAAAATGTAATGCCTGGACTGGATTTTCACCAATAGTTATTGGTTTTCCAGGATCCAGTTAATTTTTTTTTTCATTTCACAGTCACTAAAACAAGTGATATTGTAACTATGTACATTTCAGAGGTGATCCACACATTCTGTTTGTTACTTGTAAGGAGAAATTCAGAGTTCAGCAGAGGAGGACAAAGGGTTTAATTAGGAAAGGGAAAATAGATTATGAAAGAAAACTGGCAGGGAACATACAAAACTGACTGCAAAAGTTGTTATAGATATGTGAAGAGAAAGAGATTAGTTAAAACAAATGTAGGTCCCTTGCAGTCAGAAACAGGTGAATTGATCATGGGGAACAAGGACATGGCAGACCAATTGAATAACTACTTTGGTTCTGTCTTCAATAAGGAAGACATAAATAATCTGCCAGAAATAGCAGGGGACCGGGGGTCAAATGAAATCCAAGTTAGCCGGTAAGTGGTGTTATGTAAATTGAATGGATTAAAGGCCGATAAATCCCCAGGGCCAGATAGTCTGCATCCCAGAGTACTCAAGGAAGTAGCCACAGAAATAGTGGATGCATTAGTGATAATTTTTCAAAACTCCTTAGATTCTGGAGTAGTTCCTGAGGATTGGAGGGTAGCTAATGTAACTCCACTTTTTAAAAAAGGAGGGAGAGAGAAAACGGGGAATTACAGACCAGTTAGTCTAACATTGGTAGCGGGCAAACTGCTAGAGTCAGTTATTAAAGATGGGATAGCAGCACATTTGTAAAGTGGTGAAATCATTAGACAAAATCAGCATGGATTTACGAAAGGTAAATCATGTCTGACGAATCTTATAGAATTTTTCGAGGATTAACTAGCAGAGTGTATCATAAGGGAGAAGAACCAGTGGATGTTTTATATCTGGACTTTCAGAAGCCGCTTTCGACGAGGTCCACATAAGAGATTAAGTATGCAAACTTATCAGAAAACACGGTATTGGGGGTTCAGTATTGATGTGGATAGAGAACTGGCTGGGAGACAGGAAGCAAAGAGTAGGAGTGAACGGGTCCTTTTTAGAATGGCAGGCAGTGACTATTGGGGTACCACAAGGCTCAGTGCTGGGACCCCAGCTATTTACAATATATATTAATGATCTGGACGAGGGAATTGAATGCAAAATTTCCAAGTTTGCGGATGACACTAAGCTGGGGGGCAGTGTTAGCTGTGAGGAGGATGCTAGAAGGCTGCAAGGTGACTTGGATAGGCTGGGTGAGTGGGCAAATGCATGGCAGATGCAGTATAATGTGGATAAATGTGAGGTTATCCACTTTGGCGGCAAGAACAGGAAAGTAGACTATTATCTGAATGGTGGCCGATTAGGAAAAGGGGAGATGCAATGAGACCTGGGTGATGTTTGGAGAAGACAATGAGGGGGTGATGTTTGGAGAAGACAAACTAAGATTCTTCCGTGATTTTCCAGCTGAAGTCGTGGAAAAGAGGAATAAGTTTACAAACACGAGAAGGCTACTGAAAGAGGTCTCGGGAGTAAGATATGGGATAGTGTACCCCGCTAAATTGAGAATTTCTTATAACCATGTTGAACGTGCATTCACAGATCCAGAAGAGGCATTTAAATATGCACAAAGTATCACAAAGGAGGACTACTGATCGTTAGGAGTTGGTCTCCTAAAATAACATCGAGGAGAAACGACAAAGAAAAGATTGTGTCTCTTTTTTTAACATATAAAAAAGACTGCTCTTGTTAAAATGGCGTACTGTCCTCAAGGCACTGTCTAGGCATTTTATCTTTGGAATGTTAATTCAAGGTCGGATTTTAAGTTTCATTTCAACAAAGGACTGACAAAGAAGAGAAACTGTGGCGGGGAAATAAATTGAGAATATATAGTGTAATATAGAATATGATTTCAAGAAATATATAATTACATACTAAGAACATAAAATAAAATTGGGGAGGTAGGAAAAAATATACAGTAATTAACAATATTAACAACATTTTATGGATACGTGAGTAGACTTAGTCTAGATTGCGAGTAAAGGGGGGGGGGAGGAGACTCAGATACTTGGAAGTTATCCAAGGGTCTGAATCTGGTTAACCCCCTTGGATCTGCTGTTTGTCTGATACAAAAGTTTGAGACCTAATTGTAATAAATCTAGCATATATGATAGATATGGATATATGATTAAACATAATTACTGTTCTATAATCTAGAGTATATAATTAATGTTGGAAACTACTTTTTTATTTTATTTTTCCTCCTGGAAGATAAATTTCTAATCTAGCTATTGGTACGTTGCATTTTATTATATATATATATATAATTTTGAACTTTGTATCGCTCTCTCTTCCAATTAATAATAATTGGTCACGGGGGGGCAGAGCGAAACATATAACAAACGCATCCTACCGAAAGCGGTCAAGTAAGAATTGTTCTACCAGCCTGTTGGTTCTTGTTTTTAATTATAATATCTTTATTTAAGGATATTATAATATCACTTTTTGTTTGTTAAATTTACTTTTCATACGATTCTAACAACTTTCTGGTCTTTCTCAAGGGTTATTCCTGAAGGGAGATGCCAACAAAACTTAACAACTGAGGGATGAATCATCCTTCTCTGGAGTTATACGGTTCTTGGTTGCACCATATGAAGTCAAAGTATTAACATGATACATAATGCAAACGATAAATAAAAGAAACTGAGGAATCCAACGTTTGATATTGGAATATAAGGGGCGCTAATGAACCAATTAAAGGGTACGACTTTGCCCAATTAAAAGCCTAACAAGTGGACTTTAATGGAGAGGTACAAGAGACACATCTGAAATATCAAACACAGTATAAACTGAAGGGCAAAATTGGATTGGGAGCAAACATACTACTGTTCATTTATTTCTAATCTAAGGCCAACGGCTATTTATCATTCGTAAAGTATACCATTTAATAAAGAATACTATAGCAGATAAAGAGGGAGGTGCGTCATATTAGGGATGAAATTTAATTCTACTCCACTTACTTTGATGCGATATATTGCTCCTAATTTTGACAACCCCCAATTTTTTATAAAATTTTGGCATATAATTTCCGAACTTAATCATCACAATTGTGATAATAGGGGGAGATTTGAATTGTGTTTTAGATCCATATTGGATAAATCAGCAAAATCAAAAAGACTAGACATAAAATCTAAAACGATGACCTCCTAAATACATACATAAAAATTAACTCATATACCAGAAGTATGGGAAATTCAACGTATGAATAGTTTCTTAGTGACACAAAACAAATTCCATATACATATAATTGCAAATATCATAATAGTATCATGTGATCATTCCCCGTTAACTTTCTTAAAAATTAGAAGGATGCTCGGATAAAAATTCGTTTTGGAGGTTTAGCCACCCAAATTTTAACAACTCACAGGTTGCACATATTAAAGAGCAGGCATGAGATTCTCTCTTTGAACAAATGATACACCAGAATATATCACCCCTCCTTAATATGGGAACTATTAAGGCAATTCAATAGAGGATTATTAATCTCATACCAAGCTTTCCCCCTTCCCAAAATAAAATAATATCTACTGAAACAATTGCAGTTTAGAACAAGAAATTAGACAAATAGATTAGAAAATGGCAAAGAAAACTAAAGAAAAACCCCCCAATAAGATAATAATACTAAATAATATAAATAAATAAATTTTATCGGCCCAGAAAAAAAAACAAAAAAAATAATTAGATGATATTTCCAATATAAAACAAGAAACTTTGAATTTGGTGATAAACCTCATAAACTCCTAGCACGCCTCGAACTGAAGAAAAAGGGACATCAGAAAATACAAACACTAAAATTAATCAACAAAGGGAATACAATACTAACCTAAGATATTTAATAAAAAGATTTGCTCAATGTATATCAAAATACTTATATACATCGAAACACTCTGCAAATAAACTACAAATTGAAAATATCTAGATACAACTGTAATCTTCCAAAATGATAAATATGCTGGAACAAGAGGCAATAGGGAGCTCAAATTACACTAGCAGAAATAAATAAACATTTAGTTTCGATGAAGAGATGGCAAAAAACGCCAGGACCAATGGCTTAGTAATGAAATTCTATAAAAGATTCTGACGAAATAATTTCTCCAACGTTTGGCAAGATCTATATATATTACATATTTTTCAAAGAAAATAAACTACCAAAACACTAACTGAATCTAACTATTTTTTACACTTTATACCAAAAAAGGATAAAGATCATAGAAGACCAGCTCATAAGAGCTATTGCACTCCTAAATACAGACCCAAAATATTAACTAAGAGACCCTAGTGAGAAGATTGATAAATATTTAGTAAAACTAATAAATCCGGACTCAAACAGGGTTGCATGATACCAAAGAAACTCATTTAACAATTTGAGACGGTTTCTAACGTACAAATCACAAAAATTAAATCAGACAGAAGGGGGAATTACTAACACTACTAAAGATATTAATAAAATTTTGCGACAAATTTATCAAAATTTATATACATCGAAAACACCTGGCAAATAATACCAAATTGCAAATATACTTAGATGAACTGATAATCTCCAAAATAAATATGGTGGAACAAGAGGCATTCGGAGCTCAGATTACACTACAGGAAATAGAAGAAACAATTAGTTCGTTGAAGAATGGCAAAACCCCAGGACCAGATGGCTCACATAATACTGAAGAAGAACTAGCAATTATTTCATTGGATGCAGAAAAAGCTTTTGATCAAGTAGCATGGCAATATTTATTCAAAGTATTGGAAAAATTTAATATGGGAGATAATTTTATTTCATGGGTAAAACTACTATATGAATAAGCCGCGGCTAGACAACGACTAATAAATATGTTATCCCCCGAAATTCTATTTAGCAAGGTGCAATAGGCAGGGGTTGCGCGTTATCCGCCCCTCTTTTTGCACTAGTGATAGAGCCTTTAGCTGCAAAGTCTAAGAAGCACATCCGAACATTCCATGGGTAAAATTACCAAAACACTTGAAATAATAAAATTTCATTATAACAGAACGACATATAATAATATATTACAAATTCGCAACTAGCAAACCAAATATATTGCTACATTTATATAAGAAGGAATTTGTTCTTTTTTCAGTATATAGAATAAATTGAACAAAAGGCAATTATGACGATAAACCGGGACAAGGAGTCGCACAACATCGTGGGTTGATCGCTTCCCTTTAAGACTAACAACAGAAAAAATTTAATATTTGGGCATCACAGCGAGGTTACGTAGGAACTATAAATCATTACACAACGCCAAACTATATACCTTTATTACTACATTAGAATGGCTGATTAAATTTTGAAGACACTGCCGATGTCATTAATCGGCAGACTAAACGCGATAAAACTGATCTTCAATACCACAAATATTGTACCTATTTCAATCAATAGACCAATGATTACATACCTAAAGCAGTTACCTCAAAAAAAATTAGATTCTGATATTATAAACTAAACACAATGGGATTAATAAATCCGCACGAGAATTAGCGAACAAAAAAAAAACTTGAGAAAATCTAAAGAATCAGGGGAACTGACACTCCCTAACTTAATTGTGTTAATTATTGGGCAGTGAATAGTAAAAATAAAATCTACTTGGTTGACCGACTGACCCAACAGAGATTGATAAGAAAGGAGAAAGAGGATTGTACCCCTTATAATTAAGAGAAAGCGATCCTTCTTTCCATAAAACTGAACAATTGAAATGAACAAGAAGAATCCAATAATACATCGTATAAATACTAATTTGGAAACAAATAAAATTAACTTTAAAAAATTAAGAAGAATTATCGCTTCTTTCCCAAAAGTCAACTAATGCCCTCATCAAACCAGCGCATTGAGATTGGATTAGAAGACGTAGTGACACCCATTGGGAAGCGAAAAGGAATTAAAATGAAAAAAAAATGGGACAGAATATTATGACATGGGAAAACTTTTATCATTCCAACAATAACAACTAAAAGTATAATTTGAAAAGTAATCAATATTTCAAATACCGTTCAAATTCAAGATTATTTGAAAAAGTAAATACAAGGATATCAATACTTTAAAACCCCAAACTATTGGAGAAGGAAGAATAGAAAGGCAGAATCAAGCAATTTAATATCTTACTCATATAATATAATTCTAAAATATGGAAACACCAACGACGAGGCAATGATAAGAGACTGGAACAAGAGTTATGATATAAATTCCGAACGATAGATGATAAAAAATTAATATATGTAAAAAACAAATGTTCAATGACTGAAAGACATAACCCTAATAATTTTAAAATCTATTACATAGAATTATTTATATTTCGAAAACAAGACTGAATAAATATTTTCAAATGTTACCCCCATCTGCGACAAAACGTCAAACTCAAAAGCCACTATAGCAATACTCCTTTGTCTCTTGTACCAAACGAGTATACATTTTGGAATGAAAAGTTTTTGTGATTTTTGTACAAAACTATTTAAACACAAAATTGCACCCCAGCGGTACTGAATTGAATATCTTTTGGATCAATGAAGGAAGGGAAGTAAACTAACTATATTCCAAGAAGCCTGTTTCTTAATTGATGAGACTAGATACAGCGAAAAAACTTACTACTTAAATTTTTGGAAAAAACGCACACTAACGCCACATTCAAAATGTGGATCTCAAACGCTGTCTGAGAACGCTACACTTGAAGAAAAGAGATTCATCTTACAAGGCAAAGTAGACCATTCTTAAAGATTTGGTCTCCGATTAACAAGCTTTATACACGCATCAAGGTGCAACATAACATAACCTAAAAATTCGAATGTTTAGAACTGGGTGACGGATGGCAAAAAATATGAGATAGAAGAGTCTCTCCTAATCTCTCTTTCTCTTTAACTATTTCCTTCTCTTTTAATCTTTAAACTTCTTCACCTCTGTCCTTTATTGATTTTTCTTTGTTTTCTGTTTCAACTACGCATGTTCTAACTATTCGCGACACTCTTTATTTCTTTTTTCTCTCACTGTTCTTTTAATATTGAACTAAAAGTATGAAGTTGTACAAGAATGAGAATATGTATTTATGTATTAGGTACTTAAGTACCAGACTACTGTACTTACTTCTACCAAAAATAAACAAACAAAAAAAAAGAAAAAAAAAGTCAATGGAAAGGCAATGGGGAACAAGATGCTAATTTCCAAGTATGAAAATGGCCATAACTTTTTTAATACTTAAGATATGAAAGTGAATTAGGTGTCAAATTAAACTTATTTTTATGCTTTATCTGATGGGATAAATTGCAGACTTGATTTTAAAAATCTCAAAATTTTGCTACATTGCTACAATTTAGCTTCTCTCTACCATCATTTCTCCTCACGTTTGGAATTCTGAACTAGGATAAATGTCTCTCACGCTTACCCTGATTTCCACAATTATTTACAGCGCAAAAAAATGACCTTTTCAGCGGTTTTTAAAGAGTAAGAAAGTAGGCGTTCAGTGCATTAACAGTGTATGCCGGAAGCTGCCTTGTCCTCCACATGGATTGAGCTGCTCTGCGTCACGGCCTTTGACCCGATGACCTTACGTGCAACCACCCTATAACAAGAGGATTACACAAAAAGCTGGAGAAACTCAGCGGGTGCAGCAGCATCTAAGGAGCGAAGGAGATAGGCGACGTTTCGGGTCGAGACCCTTCTTCAGACTGGTCAGGGATCAGGGAAACGAGAGATATAGACGGTGATGTGGTGAGATAAGGAACAATGAATGAAAGATATGCAAAAAAGTATCGATGATAAAGGGAACAAGCCATTGTAAGCTGTTTGTGGTGTGAAAATGAGAAGCTTGTGCGACTAGGGTGGGGGAGGGAGAAAAAACAAAAAGCAAAATAAGAGATAGAGAAGCCAGGGCGCCCGCGGGCTGAGGAAGGG
>JAVHYY010000734.1:0-116716 GCA_035221665.1 Okamejei kenojei
AGAGTACATACAGCTATTGTGAGACTTTTTTTAACTAGAATCCATAGTGAACACACCCCCCCCCCCCCCCCCCCCCCCCCCCCCCCCCCCCCCGTTACCACCCAGAGAACGGCTCCACCGCCTTCCAAGGCAGAGAAATTCAACACTCCAAACTCTCTTGGGAAAAGTGTTTCCTCATATCTGGTCTTAATGTTTAATCCTTATTCTTAAGAAACTGGTGGGCCTGGCTTTGGGCTCCCCCAATATTGGAAACATTTTTTTCTGCCATAACCTGTCCAAACACATAATAAATCTCATAGTTTCAATACGGTCTCATCTCATCCTTCCAATGTTCCACAGTTATACGGGACTAAGTGGGACCCGTTGGGTCCCAGCTTCACACGGGGAGTGCTGTTCTCCCAAACGCAATAATCCACCTCTCCACCCAATACAATTATTGCTGGCCAGTGGGGAGGGGGTGGTGTGGTTCTGTTGACACTGGTTAATGTGTGTGTGGGCTGCAAAGGACTGGCTTCAGAGGGTTAGGATGGACATTGTGGGAGAATGGATTCGTGCGTCTGGCAGCTCAGTCACTGAGGCAGGCAGCTCGTCACTGACGCCTGGCAGTACAGTCCACTCATAGCTGGCGAGGCTGGGCTGCTGAGAAACTGCCAGAATTCTGCTCAAAACAGGTGACTGGCTCTGTGAGAGAGATGAAGGGGCAGGAGAGCGTTGAAAATGAATGGATTATTGGGCTGGAAGTTCAGTACCTATGGGTGGTGGGCGGGCAGTTACTTACTCACGGTGGTGGGCTGGCTCAGTTAACTTACTCACGGTGGTCGGGCTGGAGACAGTCACTCGCATCTTGTGGGATGGCAGTTCAGTTCACTACAGCTGGTGGGCTGCAGTTCACACTCATGGCCCGTGGGCTGGCAGTGCAGTCATAGTTTGGTGGGCTGCAGTTCAGTCACTTTACAGCTGAGTGGGCTGGCAGTTCACACTCACGGCCGTGGGCTGCAGTCCCAGTCACTCTACGACTGGTGGGCTTTGGTGGCCAGTGCAATCACTCTATGCTGATAGTGGCAGTTCACTCAGTACCACCCTTCCTCCCTCCCCCCACTCTTGTCCTTGCATTCCCCCCCTTCCCCCACGATTCAGTCCATTCTTCCCACCAACCTTCCCCCATGCACTCCTAGTGGCTCTCCACGGAAACATACATCTGCCAATAGTATCCGATTGTTGATGAAGAACACGCAGGAAATGAAAAAGTGGAAAAATGATTTATGAAGTATATAAAAGGTGAATGACTTGGAAATATAAGAGCAATTTAAATGTTAAGATGAGAATTATTGTTATTTTATTGTGTGTCTTTGTGGCTGCTCACTGCGTCTTTATGTATTTTTTGACAGTGATAAATAGGATACAATTTAATTATGTGAGACTGAGCTGATAAATACCCCCCGCCCCCCCCCCCCCATTCCCCCGAACACAATCTGAGAATTTATCTCGAAGTCATCAATGAAGCACGCTTTTAATGACAACATTCTGGTTTGATGTCACCATCCTGGTCATGGTAAACTGTTGAATTTCCACCCATTCTTCTTTCCTGGGTAGAGGACACATGGGTATGTCCATGCTGAAATAGCGGTGTGTCGAGGTCGATCAGACACACAGTTCTGCATTGTATATACTTGTGCTTAATGGATCATCATAGAAACTTTGAATGAATGGAGGAATCGGGTCTGCTGAAGGGGACTGTGTCGCTTCTGTTAAATTGAGTGCTATACTGCTCTCTGCTCGGCATTCAGCAAGACCCATTCTCCTCAACAAAATTGCTGTTGTTCAGTTCTACCGTATTGCAATCCTGCAGCAATTCTGGATTGTCATCATCAAGGTGCATCCTTCCAGTTCTTGGTGTGGCAAAGTAAAGAATTCCATTGTTTTTTGTTGTTATAATTCTCCAATCTCTAGGACTCACTGAAGAATTAGTGCAAACATTTTTTGGGCGGGGTGGGGCTGGCGCGGTGGGGTGGGGGCGATGGCAAACATCAAACATTCTGCAGCCGAGGGTGGGGGAAGTCTGCAGCGGGGGTTGGTGGGTGGATTATGAGGGGGGACATCCTATAGCCAGGAGGAGGGCAGTGTTTTTGAGGTGGGGGATGTCAGTGGGGGATGGGGCGCGGTGAACGACCCTATCATGGCCTCAGACTCCGCCTTCACTGCCTTGGGCTAACTCAGGGTTTCTGGACTGACTCCACTCACTCAGGCATTGGACTGACAGACTGAATCACGGCTTCTTGTGGGTCTGACTTGACATATGCCCGGGGGATTTAGCTTCAGAAGCTAAATCGGGCAAAACCCACTTAGAACCATGGGCAAGTTAAAAAAACGTACAGCCATAATTTGTCACTTATGAACAGTTTTTAGTACAAAGGAATCAGGAATAACACAAATAATGCGTTACTGTTGCTGGAAATGCAGTGAGCAAACGCTGATAATCCATTATTTCAATCACGATAAAAATTTTATTTTTCAGCACAGGCCATGTTCTTCAAGCACTTTAGGTTGTGTCCCTTCCAGCTCTGGCTTTTTTTCTTTACCTGAATTCTCTTCACTTTTGGAATTCTGAAGTAAGATAGATGTCTCCACGCTTACCCCGACTTCCACAATTATTTACAGCGCAAAAACAAAATCCACAATTTGGGAGTTTTTAAACAGGTAGGAAAGTACATGTTTTGTGTATTAACAACATTAAACGAAAGCTGCGATGTGCTCAAGATGGATTGAGTGGCTCCTATGCGTTCAGGCCTTGACCAGTTGACTTACGTGCAACCACCCCGTTATTCACACAACCACACACAACTCTCAGACACACACTCACACACACACTCACACCACTCACACACACTCATACAAAAGGTCTCAACACACACACACACACTGCTCACACACAGGCACTCCATACCAAATACTAAAATGCCAGTAAACGTCAGAAAGTGGTGAACATACAGTGCGTAAACCGAATGATTCAAATGTTTAAAGCCTCCTGTAGAGGCTGCTGCTGAAGCAAAACATGCTTTAAAATAAACATCAAAAAAAAACACTCACCTTAGAAAGAACGGCGATTTCTTGAATTATTGAAACATGTCTTCACTGTGCCTTCTGCAGTCAGCGCCATCTTGCCCCACGAACCGGAAATGATGCATCGTGCATCTTGCCACTCAAGTGGAAGTCACTGAATGAAACTCAAATTTTTGCAAGTTAAAACAACATTCTCTGATCTAATAAAATGTTTATTTACGCTTTATCATCCGAAAACTCTTCGCAATCATTTTTAAAAGCCAAGACAATTGGCAAACACTTTTTCAACCAATATATATTTCAGAAAACATTTTTTAATAGCCCAAGAAAGACTATTTTGCATAACCTTTACAACCAATACATGTTTCAGCAAAACACACACGACACACACACACACACACACTAACTAATATAAATGTCAAATACTTCAGAACGTGGCAAACATAGGTGTGCAACACCGAATGATTCAAACGTTTAAAGCTCTGTGAGGCTGCTGCTGCTGAAGCAAAAACATTTTAAACGTATAAGACAATTTTGGCAATCACTTTACAGCCAAAGCATTTTCTGCAACACGGGATTCGTTCCCAAAGACAGCGTGGATGGCACAAAGTCACTGGTTATAGATTTGCCACGATTTGAATGGATTGCAGTAGACTCGATGGGTCGAATGACCTAATTCTGCTCCTTCAGAAATACAAAAAACCCTTTCTGTGTGAATCAAATTTTTTTTTGCGTTTTATTTAAACAAAACCGACCAGTTTGTCATAGTTTTATTATCGAATCAGAGATTAGATTAGAACCAATGTTCGTGATGGAAATTAAACAAAGAACAGCATAGGAACAGGCCTTTCGGCCCATCCGTACCTGCTAACCCAATATGTGGTTATCGGTCAAATTGGGAAAATGGGAAAGTAAAACTGTATCAGGGGAGGGTCCTTGTTTCATCAGTATTTCTGCAGTTGTAAAGGGCCCTGGTGAGACCACACCTAGAGTATTGTGTGGCAGTTTTAGCTGTTGGCATCATTAACAAAATGAGTTGAGTATATGAGCAAATAGGGCCCTTCTGCAGATGTACAGCGGCCGGGAGACCACACTGGTGTGTTGTTGTTGTGCCGTTTTTGTCTCCAAATTTGAGGAAGGACAGGTATTGCTATTGCGGCGTGCCGTGTAGTTAGTGTAGGTTCACCAGGTTAATTCCGGATGGAGGACTGTCATATGTGAGAGAATGGAGCAGCTTGGGCGTTGTTTAGGAGGATGAACTGTGGGGCGACTTATTGAACATATATATTTATAAGGTTTGGACACGCTTAGAGGCAGGAAAACACGTTCCCAATGTTGGGGTGAGTCCAGAACCAGGGGCCACACAACAGTTTAAAAATAAAGGGGTTCGGACATTTAGAAATGGAGATGAGAGGAGAAACTTTTTCACCAGAGAGTTAGTGAATCTGTGGCCATTTGAGGGCTAAGATGACAGAGAAACATTTCACCCAGAGAGTGTATATGTGTGGAATTCTCTGCCTCAGAGGGCGGTGGAGGCGGTGCTTGGATACATTCAAGAGAGATCTAGATAGGTCTCTTGAAGATAGCGGAGTCAGGGGATATGGTGAGAATGCAGACGGATGGGGGTTCTTGTACTGTTTGGGTTGATCAGCCACTTCACATTGAATGAGGTGCTGGCAGTTCATCGTTGGATGGAAGGTTGCAGCCACACTACCTTCTCAGCTGAGTCGGACGATTCGCTGCAGCTCCAGATGTAGTACTTGGTGGCTGAGCCAACTTGGGTGTGAATCATCATTGATGTGGCCAAATTGTGCGTTACAACTGCCCAGGAAGATGAGATCCTCTGTGGGCTTTTTGACTTGGTGCCGATGGTGGCCCCCACATTTAAGGTCCTTGGAGAGATGCATCGTGTGGGAGGGAGAGGGGGGATGAGTGATGGGAGAGGGACAGATTTCGTTGGGATGGGGTTTGGAGAGATAGAGGTTGAGGGGGAGGAAGGTTGGATATCTAGGGTAGGTGGAGGTTACATCACTCCTATTGGCAAGGGTTGAGGGGAGGGGAGGAAGTTTACTTGTGTTGGGTTGAGTTGCATTGGGGTTAGTTTGGGCTGAGTTGAGTTTGAGTTGAGTTGAGTTGAGTTGGGTTGAGGTTGGGTAGGGTTGGTGAGGGTTGGGTTTTCGATGGGATTGGTTGAGTGGGATGGAGTGTTGAGTTGGGTAGGGTTGGTTTGTGTTGGGTTGTGGAGGGGTTGGGGTTTGGGGAATGTTTGGGTTGAGTTGGGTTGTTGTGTTTGGGTTTGAGTTGGGTGGGTTGGGTTGATTTGGGTTGTTGGGTTGGGTTGGGTTGAGTTAGGATGGGTTGGGGTTGAGTTGGGTTGAGTTGGGTTGAGTTGGGTGGGTTGGTAGGGTTGGGTTAAGTTTGCGTGGGGTTGGGTTGAGTTGGTTGAGTTGGGTTGCTGAGGGTGTCTTCACTCCACCTTGCGTAGGTGTAGGTACATCACTTCGCTGGTGAGGGTGCGGGAACAGCAATCCCGGTGAGGATGAAAACTCGAGGCGAATGTTTCCTCAAACCCTCGGGGTGAAACGCCTCAAACATGGAGGGTGTGTAGATGTGGCATACACTCCCACACACAGCCTGAGGGTGGAGGGAGAGAAAACAGAAATTTAACCTGGTGAACCTACGTTGTGCTCCCTCAATAGCAAGAATGTCTTCCCAAATTGGAGACCAAAAACCGCACTTTATTACTCCAGGTGTGGTCTCACCAGGGCCCTGTACAACTGCAGAAGGACCTTTTTGCTCAATACTCAACTCCTCTTGTTATGAAGGCCAAAGTGTCATTGGCTTTCTTCACTGCTGTGTACATGCATGCATACGTTCATTGACTGATGTGAAGGACCCCAGAGAGTTTGTGAGTCGGTTGTGAGGTGGGGAAATTTCTGCCTCAGAGGGCGTGGAGGCAGGTTCTCTGGTTACTTTCAAGACAGAGTTAGATAGGGGCTCTTAAGGATAGCGGAGGTCTGGGGATATGAGGAGAAGGCAAGTAAGGGGGTATGATTCTGGATTTATCAGCCGTGATCACATTGATTTGGCGGTGGCTGGCTCGGTCGAATGGCCTACTCCGGCACCTGGTTGTCTATTGTAAGGAGAGGTTAATAAGGTAGGGGAGGGGTAGGGGATGGAAGGGAGACGTAGAGGTGATAGAATTGGAGGAGTTCTTAGGAAGGAAATGCTGATGATTTTATTTTTCAGATGGTGGTGAATCGAGGGTGTGTGGGTGGGGAGGGGATGGAGTGTAAAAAGCAGGAAAGGCAGATTATTATCTGAATGCCGTCAAGTTGGGAAAAGGGGAAGTACAACGGGATCTGGGGGGTCCTTGTTCATCAGTCATTGAAAGTAAGCATGCAGGTACAGTAGGCAGTGAAGAAAGCCAATGGCATGTTGGCCTTTATAACAGGAGGAGTTGAGTGTAGGAGCAAAAAAGGTCCTTCTGCAGTTGTACAGGGCCCTAGTGAGGCCACACCTGGAGTATTGTGTGCAGTTTTGGTCTCCTAGTTTGAGGAAGGACATTCTTGCTATTGAGGGAGCCCAGCGTAGATTTACAAGGTTAATTCCCGGGATGGTCGGGACTGTCATGTGCTGAGAGAATGGAGCAGCTGGGCTTGTACACTCTGGTAGTTTAGAAGGATGAAAGTTGATTTTATTGAAACATATAAGTTTTATTAAGTGTTTGGACATGCTAGAGGCAGGAAACATGTTCCTGATGTTGGGGGATGGAGTCCAGAACCAGGGGGGACAGAGAGGAGACACCCAGGGATTTCTTACCAGCGTGAGTTGAAAGACTATAAATATTTCTTGGGTGATGTAGTATTTTAGCTTTGATAATCTTTGTTGCTCTGACGTTAGAACAATTAGTTCCATGCTGGTTGTTCAGCCAGGACCAGCCCCAATTTGTTAGAATGTATCTATCTCTCCTCTCCTCTCTCTCTCTCTTGCTCTCTCTGTATCCCCTCTCCCTCCCTCTGTTCTCTCCCTCTCCATCCCTCTCTCACTCCCTCTCTATCCCTCCCTCTCTCTCCCTCTCTCTCTGTCTCTCCCTCCCTGAGTTGTGAATCTGTGTCCATTTGGGACGGAGATGAGGAGAAACGTTTCCACCCAGAGAGTGGTGAGCTGTGGCAAATCTCTGCCACAGAGGGAGAGGCTGGTTCTCTGGATGCTTTCAAGAGAAAGCTAGATAGAGCTCTTAAAGATAGTGGAGTCCGGGGATATGGGGAGAAGGCAGGAACGGGGTACTGATTGTGGATGATCAGCCATGGCCACATTGAATGGTGGTGCTGGCTTGAAGGGCCGAATGGCCTACTCCTCCACCTATTGTCGATTGTCCTTCTCTCTCCCTCTCTCTCTCTCTCTCTCTCTCTCTCTTTTTTTTTGCTCTCTCCCCCTCTAAGGTAAAGTGACAAGTGCAGCATTTCCTGCGGTTGCAGGGAAAGTGCCCGGAGAGGGGGTGGTTTGGTGGGAAGGGACGAATTGACCAGGGATTTACGGAAGGAGAGGTATCTGCGGAAAGCAGGCAGGGGGAGGAGATGGGAAGATGGCCGATAGGTGGCCATTTTACATCAAACGGGTCAATGGTGGAGAGGGTCGAGATCTCTGAAGATCTCTCCTGGTCCGAGAACACTGATGCAATTATAAAGAAAGCACATCAGTACCTCTACTCCCTGAGATGATTACGGAGAGTCGATATGTCAAGGTGGACTCTCGAATCTTCTTCTACAGGTGCACAGGTAGAGTGCATGCCTGACCGGTTGCATCGTGGCTTGGTTCAGCAACTTGAGCGCCCGGGAACGTGAGGGGGAACTTCTTTACTCTAGAGAGTGGAATCGCATGTTGAACGCCTTGTTGCAAGTTCCCTGAAGGTGGAATCGCATGTAGATAGGGTGGTAAAGAAAGCCTTTGGGTGTGCTGGCCTTTATAAATCAGAGCATTGACTTTTCATAGGAGTTCGGGAAAGTAATGTTAAAATTGTACAAGGCATTGGTAAGACCAATTCTGGAGTATGGTGTACAATTTTGGTCGCCTAATTATAGGAAGGATGTCAACAAAATAGAGAGAGAGTACAGAGGAGATTTACTAGAATGTTGCCAGGGTTCCAGCAACTATGTTTTCAGAGAGAAGGTTGAACAAGTTAGGTATTTATTCTTTGGAGCGCCAGAAGGTTAAGGGGGGACTTTGATTGAGGTCTTTAAAATGATGAAAGGGATAGACAGAGTTGACGTGGATAAGCTTTTCCATTGAGGGTAGGGAAGATTCAAACAAAGAGGGCATGCCATGAGAATTAAGGGACAGAAGTTTAGGGGTAACGTGAGGGGGAACTTCTTTACTCAGAGGGTGGTGGCTGTGTGGAATGAGCTTCCAGCAGAAGTGGTGGAGGCAGGATCGATTTTAACATTTAAAAGTAAAATGGATAGGTATATGGACGTGAAGGGAATGGAGGGGTATGGTCTGAGTGCAGGTAGTTGGGACTAGGGGAAAATAAATGGTCGGCACGGACAGGAAGGGCCGAGAGGGCCTGTTTCCGTGCTGTAATTGTTATATGGTTATATGGTTATAGGAGCGGAAAAGACTACAAAAAGTAGTAAACACTGCCCAGTCCGTTATCGGCTCTGACCTCCCCACCATCGAGGGGACTTATCGTAGTCGCTGCCCCAAAAAGGCTGGCAGCATCATCAAGGACCCACATCATCCTGGCCACTCACTCATCTCCCCGCTACCTTCAGGTAGAAGATCTATATATATTCAATGGTATATGGACACACTGATCTGATCTGTATTCATGCCTAGATTCAGTTGTGCTGAAGCAAAGCAAGAATTTCATTGTCCTATCTGGGACACACGACAATAAACTCTCTTGAACCGTATAGAGCCTCAGCGTTACACCCCTGTAACAGCCCCGTTAGTTATAAAATGATCCTGTAACAGCCCCGTTAGTTATAAAATGATGTTGGGAACAGAGGAGAGAGAGACGGAGAAATACTCACCGATCCACTCGTCAATCCAAGCAAAGGCTTGTCTGTGGCCAATCAATAATATGTCGCGGATATTCTATGAGGGAGGCATAGGGAAGAGGGGAGAGGGGAGAGGGGAGAAAGGGGAAGAGGGGGGAAGAGGGGGGAAGGGGGTGAGTGGGGTAGGGGAGGGGGGGACGGTGGGAGGGGGAGAAGAGGGGGAGGAGAAGAGAGTGGAGGAGAGGGGAGGGAGAGGGGTGGGGAGGGGAGGGGAGGGGAGGGGGAAATGGGGAGGGGAGGAGAAGAGAGGAGAGGGAGAAATATTAAAATCTCACACCACTCAATCACTGAATCAGTTTTAGTTTAGTTGAGTTTATTGCCACCGAGGTTCAGTGAAAAGCTTTTTTGTTGCGAGCTATCCAGTCAACGGAAATAAAATAGACACGGAGTGCTGGAGTAACTCAGCGGGTGAGGCAGCATCTGTGGAGAACATGGATAGGTGACGTTTCACAGAGTGCTGGAGTGCTGGAGTAACTCAGCGGGTCAGGCAGCATCTGTGGAGAACATGGATAGGTGATGTGTGTCTTCACATAGTGCTGGAGTAAACTCAGCGGGTCAGGCAGCAAGGAACGATCTGTGGAGAAAATGGATAGGTGATGTTTCACAGAGTACTGGAGTAACTCAGCGGGTCAGGCAGCATCTGTGGAGAAAATGGATAGGTGATGTTTCACAGAGTGCTGGAGTAACTCAGCGGGTCAGGCAGCATCTGTGGAGAAAATGGATAGGTGATGTTTCACAGAGTACTGGAGTAACTCAGCGGGTCAGGCAGCATCTGTGGAGAAAATGGATAGGTGACGTTTCACACAGTGCTGGAGTAACTCAGCGGGTCAGGCAGCATCTCTGCAGGGAAGGAATAGGTGACGATTCGGGTGGAGACCCTTCTTCAGACTGATATTCGGTGGAGACGGAAACGAGAGATATCGTCGGTACATAGAACAAGGAACGATGAGCTGTGTTGGGTTGAGATGCGTTGAGTTTCGTTTTGGGAGGGACGGAGGGAGATGAGAGGGCGGTGGTATGGAGGGAGGGAGGGAGGAGGGGGAGGGAGTTTCCCATTCGTGTTGGGTAGGGATACAGCACTCTTACTGGAGAGGGTGAGGGGGGGTTGGGCTGGGCTGGGTTGGGTTGGGCTGGGCTGGGTTGGGGTTGGGTTGTTGGGCTGGGCTGGGCTGGGTTGGATTGGGCTGGGTTGGGTTTGGATTGGGCTGGGGCTGAGTTGGGTTGGGTTGGGCTGGGCTGGGTTGGGTTGGGTTGGTTTGAGTGGGTTGGGCTGGGTTGGGCTGGGTTTGGCTGGCTGGGTTGGGTTGGGCTGGGTTTGGGGTTTGGGCTGGGTTGGGCTGGGTTGGGCTGGGGCTGGGTTGGGCTGGGCTGGGTTGGGCTGGGTTGGGCTGGGTTGGGCTGGGGTTGGGCTGGGTTGGGCTGGGCTGGGCTGGGCTGGGTTGGGTGGGCTGGGTTGGGCTGGGTTGGGCTGGCTGGGCTGTTGGGTTGGGCTGGGGGTTGGTGGGTTGGGCTGGGTGGGCTGGGTTGGGCTGGGTTAGGATGGGCTGGGCTGGTTGGGTTGGGGGGGTTGTGCTGGGCTGGGCTGGGCTGGGTTGGGTTGGGGTCTGGGTTGGTTGGGCTGGGTGGGCTGGGTTGGGCTGGGTTGGGCTGGGGTTGGGGGGTTGGGTTGGGCTGGGTTGGGCTGGGTGGGTTGGGCTGGGTTGGGCTGGGGTTGGGCCTGGGTTGGCTGCTGGGTTGGGCTGGGTGGGTTGGGTTGGGCTGGGGATGGGTTGGGCTGGGGGGCTGGGTTGGGTGGGTGGGCTGGGTTGGGCTGGGTTGGGCTGGGTTGGGATGGGTTGGGCTGGGTTGGGTTGGCTGGGCTGGGTTGGGCTGGGTTTGGGGCTGTGCTGGGCTGGGTGTGTGGGCTGGGCTGGGTTGGGCTGGGGGCTGGGTTGGGCTGGGTTGGGGTTGGGCTGGGTTGGGCTGGGTTGGGTTGGGTTGGGCTGGGTTGGGCTGGGTTGGGCTGGGTTGGGCTTGGGTTGGGCTGGGTTGGGCTGGGGTGGGCTGGGTTGGGCTGGGTTGGGGGCTGGGCTGGGCTGGGCTGGTTGGGTTGGGATGGGTTGGGCTGGGTTGGGCTGGGCTGGGCTGGGGGGCTGGGTTGGGCTGGGTTGGGCTGGGTTGGGTGGGTTGGGCTGGGTGGGTGGGCTGGGTTGGGCTGGGGGTTGGGCTGGGTTCTGGGTTGGGCTGGGTTGGGCTGGGTTGGGTTGGGTTGTGTTGGGCTGGGTTGGCTGGGCTGGGTTGGGCCTGGGCTGGGCTGGGCTGGGTGGGGTGGGCTGGGTGTTGGGCTGGGTTTGGGCTGGGGCTGGGTTGGGGCTGGGTTGGGCTGGGCTGGGTGGGTTGGGTGGTTGGGCGGGTTGGGCTGGGTTGGGCTGGGTTGGGCTGGGTGGGTGGGTTGGGCTGGGTTGGGTGGGGCTGGGTTGGGCTGGGGGCTGGGTTGGGCTGGGCTGGGCTGGGGCTGGGCTGGGTGGGTGGGTGGGGGTGGGTTGGGTTGGGCTGGGTGGGTGGGTGGGGGCTGGGTTGGGCTGGGCTGGGTTGGGCTGGGTTGGGGCTGGGTTGGGTTGGGCTGGGTGGGTGGGTCGGGCTGGGTGGGCTGGGGGCTGGGTGGGCTGGGCTGGGTTGGGCTGGGTTGGGTCGGGCTGGGGGTGGGTGGGTGGGTTGGGCTTGGGCTGGGTTGGGCGGGTGGGCTGGGCTGGGGTTGGGCTGGGTTGGGTTGGGCTGGGTTGGGCTGGGCTGGGCTGGGCTGGGCTGGGCTTGGGCTGGGCTGGGGCTGGGTTGGGGGCTGGGGGCTGGGTGGGCTGGGGGCTGGGGGGCTGGGTTGGGCTGGGTTGGGGGCTGGGTTGGGCTGGGGTGGGTGGGCTGGGCTTGGGTTGGGCTGGGCTGGGTGGGGGGCTGGGTTGGGGGGCTGGGTTGGGTGGGCTGGGCTGGGTTGGGCTGGGCTGGGTGGGCTGGGCTGGGTTGGGCCTGGGCTGGGCTTGGGCTGGGTTTGGGCTGGGTTGGGCTGGGCTGGGCTGGGTGGGCTGGGTTGGGCTGGGTTGGGTTGGGCTGGGTTGGGCTGGGCTTGGGTTGGGCTGGGCTGGGTTGGGTGGGTTGGGCTGGGCTGGGGGGCTGGGCTGGGTGGGGGGGCTGGGTCGGGGTTGGGCTGGGCAGGGCTGGGTTGGGCTGGGCTGGGCTGGTTGGGTTGGCTGGGTTGGGCTGGGCTGGGTTGGGATGGGTGGGTTGGGCGGGGTTGGGCTGGGCTGGGCTGGGCTGGTTGGGCTGGGTTGGGTGGGCTGGGCTGGGCTGGGCTTGGGTGGGCTGGGTGGGTTGGCTGGGCTGGGTGGGTGGGGTTGGGCTGGGTTGGGCTGGGTTGGGCTGGGGGGTTGGGCTGGGCTGGGTTGGGCTGGGCTGGGCTGGGTTGGGCTGGGCTGGGTGGGTGCGGGGTGGGTTGGGGCTGGGTGGGTTGGGCTGGGCTGGGTTGAGCTGGGCTGGGTTGGGTGGGCTGGGTTGGGCTGGGTTGGGTTGGGCTGGGTGGGTGGGCTGGGATGGGCTGGGCTGGGCTGGGCTGGGTTGGGTTGCTGGTTGGGCTGGGGCTGGGCTGGGCTGGGCTGGGCTGGGCTGGGTTGGGTGGGTCTGGGCTGGGTTGGGTGGGCTGGGCTGGGTTGGGCTGGGTTGGGTTGGGCTGGGTTGGGCTGGGTTGGGTTTTTTTGGGTTGCTGGGTTGGGCTGGGTTGGGTGGGCTGGGCTGGGGGCTGGGTGGGCTGGGTGGGTTGGGCTGGGCTGGGCTGGGTGGGCTGGGTTGGGCTGGGCTGGGTTGGGCTGGTTGGGCTGGGTTGGGCTGGGCTGGGTTGGGCTGGGCTTGGGCTGGGTTGGGTTGGGTGGGCTGGGTTGGGCTGGGCTGGGCTGGGTTGGGCTGGCTGGCTGGGTTGGGCTGGGCTGGGCTGGGCTGGGCTGGGCTGGGTTGGGCTGGGTTGGGCTGGGTTGGGGGCTGGGCTGGGCTGGGCTGGGCTGGGTTGGGCTGGGCTGGGCTGGGTTGGGCTGGGTTGGGCTGGGCTGGGCTGGGCTGGGTTGGGCTGGGCTGGGTTGGGCTGGGCTGGGCTGGGTTGGGCTGGGTTTGGGTTGGGCTGGGTTGGGCTGGGTTGGGCTGGGGGGCTGGGTTTGGGCTGGGTGGGTTGGGCTGGGTTGGGCTGGGTTGGGCTGGGCTGGGTTGGGCTGGGTTGGGCTGGGCTGGGTGGGCTGGGTGGGTGGGCTGGGTTGGGCTGGGCTGGGCTGGGTTGGGCTGGGTTGGGCTGGGCTGGGGGCTGGGCTGGGTTGGGCTGGGTTGGGCTGGGTTGGGCTGGGGGCTGGGTTGGGCTTGGGCTGGGTTGGGCTTGGGTTCTGGGCTGGGTTGGGCTGGGTTGGGGCTGGGCTGGGTTGGGGCTGGGCTGGGTTGGGCTGGGCTGGGCTGGGTTGTTGGGCTGGGTTGGGCTGGGCTGGGTTGGGGGGTTGGGCTGGGTTGGGTTGGGCTGGGCTGGGCTTTGGGCTGGGCTGGGTTGGGCTGGGTTGGGCTGGGTGGGTGGGCTGGGCTGGGTGGGCTGGGCTGGGTTGGGGTGGGCTGGGTGGGTTGGGCTGGGTTGGGCTGGGCTGGGTTGGGCTGGGTTGGGCTGGGCTGGGTTGGGCTGGGTTGGGCTGGGCTGGGTTGGGCTGGGTTGGGCTGGGCTGGGCTGGGTTGGGCTGGGTTGGGCTGGGTTGGGCTGGGTTGGGTTGGGCTGGGCTGGGTTGGGCTGGGCTGGGCTGGGCTGGGCTGGGCTGGGTTGGGGGCTGGGCTGGGCTGGGCTGGGCTGGGTTGGGCTGGGCTGGGCTGGACTGGGCTGGGCAGGGTTGCACTGTGCTGGGTTGGGTTGGGATTAGTTTGTGATTGACTGAGGGAGGAAGTGTGTCTTACACAGGGAGTGTGACAGTGTCTTAAAAGTGTCCTCTCTATGTACCTGTCCAAATGTCCTGCTATACTTGCTATTGAGGGAGCCCAGCGTAGGTTCACCGGGTTAATTCCCGAGATGGGAGGACTATCATATGCTGAGAGAATAGAGCTGCTGGGCTTGTATACTCGAGTTTAGAAGGATCAGAGGGGATCTTATTGAAACACATAAGATTGTTATGGGTTTGGACACGCTAGAGGCAGGAAACATTTTTCCGATGTTGGGGGAGTCCAGAACCTGGGTCCACAGTTCAAGGGGTAAGCCATTTAGAACGGAGAGGAGGAAACACTTTTTCTCACAGGGAGTTGTGAATCTGTGCCCATTTAGAACGGAGATGAGGAAACACTTTTCCACCCAGAGAGTTGTGAATCTGTGGCAATTTAGGACTGCAATGAGGAGAATCTTTTCCACCCAGTAAGTTGTGAATCTGTGGCCATTTGGGACTTAGTTGAGGAGAAACTTTTCCACACCGAGAGTGTATGGGATTCTCTGCCTCAGAGGGCGGTGGAGGCCGGGTTCTCTGGATACTTTCAAGAGAGAGCTAGATAGTGGAGTCAGGGGATATGGGGAGGAGGCAGGAACAGGGTACTGATTGTGGATGATCAGCCATGATCACATTGAATGGCGGTGCTGACTGGGAGGGCCGAATGGTCTCCTCCTGCACCTATTGTCCATTGTCCTTGCACAAGGTGACTGCACATTCTATCGTGACTGTGTTGGGCAAGTCCACCATCGGGTGATGAACGATCCTTTACCTTGTGAAGCCAGTGTTCCACTCTGGTCTGAAACCCATGCACCTCGAACGAAACTGCCACCATTTTGTACGAGCACATGATGGGCCTCTGCGTCTCTCTCCATCCCTCTGTGAACGGCCCCCTTCCTGTCTTCACCGAGCGAAACTGTCTCAGATCCTGTTGGGCCGAAACAGAAAGACAAAATATGGCAACCGCAGGAGATGTGACACTTGTCGCTTTACTTCCCACCTCGACTCTATCCTAGGACCCAAGTAGTTGTTCCAGGTGCGGCAGAGGTTCACCTGCATCTCCTCCGACATCATCTATTGCATCTGCTGCTCTAGATGTCAGATTCTAAATGGCCGACCCCTTATTGTTAAACTGTGTGTGGCCCCTGGTTCTGGACTCCCCCAACATCGGGAACATGTTTCCTGCCTCTAGCGTGTCCAATCCCTTAATAATCTTACATGTTTCAATGAGATCCCCTCTCATCCTTCTAAACTCCAGAGTGTACAAGCCCAGCCGCTCCATTCTCTCAGCATATGTCAGTCCCGCCATCACGGGAATTAACCTGGTGAACCTACGCTGCACTCCTTCAATAGCAGGAATGTCCTTCCTCAAATTTGGAGACTAAAACTGCACACGATACTCCTTTCATTTCTGCTTTTTATTAATGTGGCCCTGTGGAAAATCAAATTCCTCGTAATTTGCAAAGCTTACTCGGCTAATAAAATATGATTATATATTACCTCTGACGGTTTGTAATATCTTTCTGGGATGTCGTCGAAGACGATATCTAGTTTGCAAATGGCGTCTTTAGGACAGGCATCTTTGAAAACCTGAAGCAGTGACAGAGACAGACAATAAATGCTGGAGTAACTCAGCGGGTCAGGCAGCATCTGTGGAGAACATGGATAGGTGACGTTTCACAGAGTGCTGGAGTAACTCAGCGGGTCAGGCAGCATCTGTGGAGAACATGGATAGGTGACGTTTCACAGAGTGCTGGAGTAACTCAGCGGGTCAGGCAGCATCTGTGGAGAACATGGATAGGTGACGTTTCACAGAGTGCTGGAGTAAACTCAGCGGGTCAGGCAGCATCTGTGGAGAACATGGATAGGTGACGTTTCACAGAGTGCTGGAGTAACTCAGCGGGTCAGGCAGCATCTGTGGAGAACATGGATAGGTGACGTGTATTTATCTGTTCATTTGTTCCAGCGTTATTTTCAAAGCGTGTTTGGATCCGTATTGAAAACCTCGGAAGGAAGGAACACTGTGGGGAGAAAGAGAGAGAGGGAGTGACGGAGAGAGTGAGAGAGGGGGAGAGAGAGGGGATGAGAGATGCGGAGAGAGTGAAGGGAAGAGAGAGGAGTTCAGTATAGATACAAAGAGGTCCTTCTGCAGTTGTACAGGGCCCTGGTGAAACCGCTCCTGGAGTATTTTGTGCAGTTTTGATCCCCTAATTTGAGGAAGGACATTCTTGCTATTGAGGGAGTGCTGCGTAGGTTCACCAGGTTTATTCCCGGGATGGCGGGACTGTCAAATGCTGAGAGAATGGAGCGGCTGGGCTTGTACACTCTGGAGTTTAGAAGGATGAGGGGGATTCTTATTGAAACATATAAGATTATTAAGGGTTTGGACACGCTAGAGGCAGGAAACATGTTCCTAATGTTGGGGGAGTCCAGAACCAGGGGCCACAGTTTAAGAATAAGGGGTTGGCTATTTAGAACGGAGATGAGGAAACACTTTTCCACCCAGAGAGATGTGAATCTTTGGCCATTTAGAATGGAAATGAGGAAACACTTTTCCACCCAGAGAGTTGTGAATCTGTGGCCATTTAGGACTGAGATGAGGAGAAACCTTTCCACCCAGTTGTGAATCTGTGGAATTCTCTGCCTCAGAGGGCGGTGGAGGCAGGTTGTCTGGATGCTTTCAAGAGAGTGCTATATAGGCCTCTTAAAGATAGTGGAGTTATGGGATATGGGGAGAAGGCAGGAATGGGGTACTGATTGTGGATGATCAACCATAATCACATTGAATGGCGGTGCTGGCTGGAAGGGCTCTACTCCTGCTTTGGGAAGGGGGAGAGAGAAAGGGGGGAGGAATACTCACGGAATATTCTGAAAGGGAGCCAGTGAGCGAAATGGGGGGAAAGTCGAGAATTAGTGGAGAGATATCGGGAATTATGACCTTCCTCTCTCTCTCCCCCCTCTCTCTGCCCCAAATCTCCCCCACTCCCTCTCTCTCCCCATCTCTTCCCCCCTCTCTCCTCTCTCTCTCTCTCTCTCTCTCCCTCTCTCCCCCCCTCTCTCTCTCTCCCCTCTCTCTTCCCTCCTTCTTTCCCCCCTCTCTGTCTCTCACCCTCTCTCACCCCCCCCTCCCCCCCCCATCCCGTCTCTCCCCCTCACTCACCTGTCTCTGTAAGGATACCAATTCCACGCCTTTTCCGTGACGTACAACATGTGTGGAACGAACATACGTGCCCAGTGTAGGAGTTTGCTGTATGTGGATGGGGGGGGGGGGGGGGGAGAGAGAGAGAGAGAGAGAGAGAGAGAGAGAGAGAGAGAGAGAGAGAGAGGAGAGAGAGAGAGAGAGAGAGAGAGAGAGAGAGAGAGAGAGAGAGAGAGAGAGAGAGAGAGAGAGAGAGAGAGAGAGAGAGAGAGAGAGAGAGAGAGAGAGAGAGAGAGAGAGAGAGAGAGTGAGAGAGAGAGAGAGAGAGAGAGAGAGAGAGAGAGAGAGAGAGGAGAGAGAGAGAGAGAGGAGAGAGAGAGAGAGAGAGAGAGAGAGAGAGAGAGAGAGAGAGAGGAGAGAGAGAGAGAGAGAGAGAGAGAGAGAGAGAGAGAGAGAGAGAGAGAGAGAGAGAGAGAGAGAGAGGAGAGAGAGAGAGAGAGGAGAGAGAGAGAGAGAGAGAGAGAGAGAGAGAGAGAGAGAGAGAGAGAGAGAGAGAGGAGAGAGAGAGAGAGAGAGAGAGAGAGAGAGAGAGAGAGAGAGAGAGGAGAGAGAGAGAGAGAGAGAGAGAGTGAGAGAGAGAGAGAGAGAGAGAGAGAGAGAGAGAGAGAGAGAGAGAGAGAGAGAGGTGAGAGAGAGAGAGAGAGGAGAGAGAGAGAAAGAGAGAGAGAGAGAGAGAGAGGGGAGGAATAGTTAGTAGACTCTCTCTCCCCTTCTCCCTCCCTCTCTGCCCCCCCCTCTCTGCTCCCTCTCTCTCGCTATTAAACACGACAACATATAAAGTGACATACAACAGACTATTATTAGATAGGTTTATTTATTGTGTAGATATGCTCTCTCTCCCCCTCTCTCCTCCCTCTCTCTCTCTCCCCTTTCTCCGTCTCCCCCTCTCCTCTCTCTCTCCCCTCTCCCCCTATTAAACACGACAACATATAAAGCGACATAGACTATTATTAGATCTGTTGTTCTCTCTTTCTCCCCCCACTCCCCCCCTCTCTCGCTCTGCCCCTCTCACTCTGCCCCCTCCCTCTCTCTCGCTCTCCCCCCTTTCTCTCCCCTCTGTCTCTATCCCCCCCTCTCTCTCTCCCTCGCTCACCTGCCCAGGTGAATCCGTTTCTCTGTGAACCGTCCCATTTCGTGAAGAGGATGCAGTTCGGGAACGTTGCTCAGGATCTGGACCCCATCTCCTGCTCCTGACGCCTCCAGACTGTGTCGACTTATTGTGTAGAGTTGCCCAATATTGTACTGTAGAGGATACAGAGGGTTGGGGGGGGGGGGGGTGGTTAGAGACGGGGAGAGAGAGAGAGAGAGAGAGAGAGAGAGAGAGAGAGAGAGAGAGAGAGAGAGAGAGAGTGAGAGAGAGGGTTAGAGACGGTGAGAGAAAGAGAGGGGGGTTAGAGACGGAGAGAGAGAGAGGGGGGTAGAGACGGAGAGAGAGAGCATATATACACAATAAATAAACAGATCTAATAATACTGCTGTATGTCACTTTATGTGAGGAGAGAGAGTGCGAGGGAGAGGGGGGCAGAGAGAGAGAAGGGGATAGAGTGAGAGAGAGCGGCGGCAGAGAGAGAGAGGGGGGCAGAGAGAGGGTGCATTGAGAGAGAGAGGGATTGTTATCTCTTCCACAGTTAGGGGCAGGCAGATCCGGTATTCTTTCACTAACATTTTTCCACTTTGTGTCTCTCCACCCTTCTCCTCTCCTCCCCTCTCCCCTTTCCTACTCTCCTCTCCTCCCCTCCCCTCTCCTCTCTCGCTTCTCCTCTCCTCTCGTGTAACCTGTTCTACAGAGATTGTTTTCCCTGAGCTGAATGTTTTTCCCCGCCCAGCAATTAGATGTTTTGCGAATTTTGTCCGAGTGGGATCATGTTACCTCTGGGACAGCTATATCCCGCTCTCTAACAAGTCTCGGTGAGTCCCGCCCACCTGCTTGTGTTCAGTACTTGACAACACTTTTTAACCTGTGCCACAACCCCTCTGCAAAGTTCCAGAAAACTCTCCGCCCACTTCGAGTACAGGAGCAAAGAGGTCCTTCTGCAGTTGTACAGGGCCCAAGTGAGACCACACCTGGAGTATTGTGTCCAGTTTTGGTCCCCTAATTTGAGGAAGGACATTCTTGCCATTGAGGGAGCCCAGTGTAGGTTCACCAGGGAATTTATGGAATTCCCTGCCACAGAGGGCAGTGGAGGCCAAATCACTGGATGGATTTAAAAGAGAGTTAGATAGAGCTCTAGGGGCTAGTGGAGTCAAGGGATATGGGGAGAAGGCAGGCATGGGTTATTGATGGGGGACGATCAGCCATGATCACAATGAATGGCGGTGCTGGCTCGAAGGGCCGAATGGCCTCCTCCAGCACCTATTTTCTATGTTTCTATATTTCTATGTTAATTCCCGCAGTGGCGGGACTGTCATGCTGAGAGAATGGGGCGGCTGGGCTTGTACACTCTGTAGTTTAGAGGTTGAGAGGGCATCTTATTGAAACATATAAGATTGTTAATGGTTTGGACACACTAGAGGCAGGAAACATGTTCCCGATGTTGGGGGAGTCCAGAATTAGGGGTCACACACAGTTTAAGAATAAGTGGTTGGCCATTGAGAACGGAGATGAGGAGAAACTTTTCCACCCAGTGAGTTGTGAATCTGTAGCCATTTGGGACTGAGATGAGGAGAAACCTTTCAACCTAGAGAGTTGTGAATCTGTGGAATTCTCTGCCTCAGAGGGCGGTGGAAACACGTTCTTTGGATGCTTTCAAGAGAGAGTTAGTTAGAGCTCTAGTTTACATAAAAACATAGAAAATAGGTGCAGGAGGAGGCCATTCGGCCCTTCGAGCCAGCACCGCCATTCATTGTGATCATGGCTGATCGTCCGCTATCAATAACCCATGCCTACCTTCTCCCCATATCCCTTGACTCCACTAGCCCCTAGAGCTCTATCCAACTCTCTCTTAAATCCACCCAGTGATTTGGCCTCCACTGCCCTCTGTGGCAGGGAATTCCATAAATTCACAACTCTCTGGGTAAAAAAGTTTTTTCTCACCTCAGTCTTAACTGACCTCCCCTTTATTCTAAGGCTGTGGCCCCTGGTTCCGGACTCACCCAAAATTGGGAACATTTTTCATCCATCTAGCTTGTCCAATCCTTTTATAATTTTATATATATCTATAAGATATCCCCTCATCCTTCTAAACTCTAGTGAATACAAGCCTAGTGATTTTCAATCTTTCCTCATATGACAGTCCTGCCATCCCAGGGATCAATCTCGCGAACCTACGCTGCACTGCCTCAATCACAAGCATGTCTTTCCTCAAATTAGGAGACCAAAACTGTACACAATTCACCAGAGCCCTATACAACTGCAGAAGAACCTCTCTACTCCTATACTGAAATCCTCTTGTTATGAAGGCCAACATTCCATTAGCTTTCTTCACTGCCTGCTATACCTGAACGCCAGCTTTCAGTGATTGGTGTACAAGGACACCCAGGTCTCGCTGTACCTCCCCCTTACCTAACCTAACCCCATTGAGATAATAATCTGCCCCCTTGTTTTTGCCTCACATTTATCTATATTATACTGCATTTGCCACGCATCTGCCCACTCACTCAATCTGTCCAGGTCCCCCTGCAACCTCCTAACATCCTCTTCACAGTTCACACTGCCACCCAGCTTTGTGTCATCCGCAAACTTGCTAGTGTTGCTCCTAATTCCCTCTTCCAAAACAGTTGCGGCCCCAACACCGAACCTTGCGGCACTCCACTCGCCACTGCCTGCCATTCTTAAAAGGACCCGTTCACTCCTACTCTTTGCTTCCGGTCTGCCAACCAATTTTCTATCCATGTCAACATCTTATCTCCAATACCATGTGCTCTAATTTTAGTCGCCAGTCTCCCGTACGGGACCTTATCAAAGGCTTTCTGAAAGTCTAGATACATTACATCCACTGGCACCCCTTCATCCATTTTACTTGTCACATCCTCAAAAAATTGCAGAAGAATAGTCATGCATGATTTCCCTTTCATAAATCCATGTTGACTTCGACTAATCCTTTTACTGCTACTCTTTGCTGCGTTATACATTTTATCTTTTAGTTTTATTCTACCCCTAACTTCTCTTGTCAGCCACGGTTGCCTCCTACTCCCCTTAGATTCTTTCTTCCTTTTTGGAATGAAATGATCCTGTGTCTTCCGGATTATGCCCAGAAATTCCTGCCATTGCTATTCCACCGTCATTCCTGCTAGGATCCCTTTCCAGTCTACTTTGGCCAGCTCCTCTCTCATGCCTTCATAGTCCCCTTTGTTCAACTGCATCACTGCCTCTTCCGATTTAACGTTCTCCTTCTCAAATTGCAGATTAAAACTAATCATATTATGATCACTACCTCCAAGCGGTTCCTTTACCTCAAGTTCTCTTATCATATCTGGTTCATTGGACAACACTAAATCCAGAATTGCCTTTTCTCAGGTCGGCTCCATTACAAGCTGCTCTAAGAATTCATCTCGGAGGCATTCCACAAACTCTCTTTCTTCGATGGGGCATGTTGGTCAGGGTGGGACTAGTGTAGATGGGGCATGTTGGGACTAGTGTAGATGGAGCATGTTGGTCGGGGTGGGACTAGTGTAGATGGGGCATGTTGGTCGAGATGGGACTAGTGTAGATGGGGCATCGATGAATGATATATATATATATATACACACACAATATTTCCGCCTGTATATATTATTAATAACAAATATATATTAATATTCATGGAGTAACTCAGTGGGTCAGGCAGCATCTGTGGAGAATATGGAAAACTTTTCCACCCAGAGAGTCGTGAATCTGTGGCCATTCGGGACTTGACTCAGTGGGACCCGTTGGGACCCAGTCACATGGCAAGGGGTCCACCCGATGCAGTATTCCGCAACTCACCCATAGCCCCCTTCCTCAATTAGGTCCAGCAGCAATGGGAGGGGAGTGTGACGGAGGGGTGTAGGGGGAGAGGGTGTGTGTATGTGTGTGTATGTGTGTGCGTGTGTGAGTGTGTGTCTGTGTGTGTGTCTGTGTGTGTGTGTGTGTGTGTGTGTGTGTGTGTGTGTGTGTGTGTGTGTGTGTGTGTGTGCGCGGGCGCGCATGTGTGTTGATGCGTGCGCGCACGTGTGAGTGTACGTGTGGTGTGTGCGTGGGGAGGGGTAGGAGCCAGCGGGGGGCACCAGAGGGGTGGTGGCTGGAGCTGGCAGTGCGACGGGGACTCATAGATGGCACTGCTCGCTGTCGTTCTCCCGCTGGGATCAGAGTCTCCAATTTCCATTTGGCCACATCTCCGGCTCCGGGCTGGGATGCTTGGGGCTGGGATGCTGCTTGCAGCTGGGCTGCTCGGGGCTGCTGCTTGGAGCTGGGCTGCTCAGTGCATGGCTGCTCGGGGCTGGGCTGTTCAGTGTCCCTCCAAAACTCCGGTTGTAAACCTCCACCGACCACCCTTGGCCCCTATAAGGACGCGATGGTGCAGGAAGGGGTGGACCGACCCGGGGTGCGACTGGAGAAGAGACTAAACTGTGCGGTGCCGAACATCAAGAGACAGTGTGAGACAGGAGGAGACAGTGCTCCGAACGGCAGGAGACAGTGTCACACATAGACACACACAGAGACTCACACACACATACACGCACACACACTCACTCCCTCACCCACACACAACCAATACTAAAATGTCAAGTAACTTCAGAATGTGGCAAACCTACAGTGTGTAAACTGAATGGTTCAAACGTTTAAAGCCTCCTGTAGAGGTTGCTGCTGCTGAAGCAAAAACGTGCTTCAAATAACATCCAACGAACACACTCACCATAGACAGAGCAGTAAGCTCTCTTGAATTATTCAACAATGTTTTCACTGTGCCTTCTGCAGTCAGCGCCATCTTGCCACGAACCGGAAATGACGCACTCAGCGCCATCTTGCCGCTAACAGGAAATAACGTCATTGGCGCCATCTTGCCACTATGTGGATGTCACGGAATGAACGCCAATTTTGCAATTAAACACAGTCCTGGTCAAATAAAATGTTTATTCACGCTTTATGCATCCAAAAACTGCTTTTAAAAACCAGGACAGACAATTTGGCAGACACTTTTCAACCAATCCATTTTCTGGAAACATTTTAAAAGCCAAGGCAATTTGGCAGACACTTTATAACCAATCCATTTTCTGAAAACTTTTTAAAAGCCAAGGAAATTTGGCAAACACTTTACAACCAATCCATTTCTGAAACTTTTTAAAAGCCAAGGCATCTTAGCAAACACTTTACAACCAATCCATTTTCTGAAAACTTTTTAAAGCCAAGGCAATTTGGCAAACACTTTACAACCAATCCATTTTCTGAACTTTTTAAAAGCCAAGACAAACAATTTGGCAAGCACTTTACAACCACATTGAGGCGACTCACTGTTGAGTAGATGTGCGTTCAGTGTTATTCGCAGCTCAGAGAGCCGTGATCCTCTCGCTTCCTCCAATTTACAGAGACTGAGTGAGGCACGATGCTTCTGGGATTTATAGTTCCCCCACCTGCCACCAGCGGGGGCAGCAGAGAGAAAAGCGACATCATCTTCTCATCTACAATGTCAGGAAGAGAACAGAATAGATTAATAATTTCCTCCCTCTCTCTCTCCCCCCCTCTCTCTCCTCCTCTCCCTCTCCCCCTCTCACTCCCCCTTTTCTCTCCCTCCCCTCTACTCCCTCTCTCTCCCCTCTCTCTCTCTCGCCCCTCGCTCTCCCCCCCCCTCACCCCCTCTCCCCCCCCTCTCCCCCCCCCCCTCCCCCCCCCCTCTCACCCCCCTCTCCCCCCCCCCTCTCTCCTCATTGCCTCTCCCCCCTCTCTCTCTCCCTCCACCCCAGGGCTGCAGTAAGTTAGCTGTAATCAGTTCAGGCTAGATGTATTTTTGCGGCCTATATTTAAGGCTTTTGGGCTATTTTAAGACAACTGAGCCCAAGACATTACCAGTTATTTTGGGCAGGCCTAGATGGATTTTGGGCCTATATTTTTGTCTTTAGATTCTTTTAAGGCAAGTTAGCCCTAGACATTACAGGTTCAGGTTTAGATGGATTGTTTTGGGCTACATTTTAGGCTTTAGATTCTTTTAACACAGAGAGTGTGAATCTGTGGAATTCTCTGCCACAGAAGGTAGTTGAGGCCAGTTCGTTGGCCATATTTAAGAGGGAGTTGGATGTGGCCCGTGTGGCTGAAGGGATCAGGGGGTATGGAGAGAAGGCAGGTACAGGATACTGAGTTGGATGATCAGCCATGATCATATTGAATGGCGGTGCAGGCTCGAAGGGCCAAATGGCCTGCTCCTGCACCTAATTTCTATGTTTCTATGTTTAAGACAAGTTGGCCCATGAAGTTACCAGTTCAGGCCTAGATGGAATTTTTTGGGCCTATATTTTAGGTTTAGACTATTTTAAGACAACTCGGGCCTAGACCAGGGGTGAGGAACCTTTTCACATTGGAAGGCCGCATTAAGTTAGCTGTAATTTAATAAAGCCACATCCAAAAAGCTTCAATTAGATATACTTCAAAATGTACGTTACTTTGTAAACATCTAACTACTATGTACTAACTTCAAAAAAATAAAAACATTTTGTTAATTCTTTTTTTTTGTTAATATATTTTTATTAGAAGCAAACATATTATGGTGAAAAGATTTCATGTGTATCAATCATACATTATTAATATTATCAATTGAGGATTCATTCTGCTTCTAATTTTTTTATATAGATAGAAAGTAAGAAAAAGAGAAAGAAAAAAACCCCATAAATGTCAAGATAAAAAAAAGAATGGAATGATTTACTAATAATACATCATTGGAGATAGGTTTGAAGATTATAAAGCATAACTTTTCATCTGATCCTGAGTTCGTTTCAGTTAGGTTCCATGCTGAACCAATCTACCCTTTCAAATAATCGATGAATGAAGACCATATTCTAACAAAAAGTTCTTGTTTGTCCATTAAGACAAATCTGATTCTTTCCAGGTGTAGAGTCTCCGACATTTCCATAATCCACATTTTAATTGTGGGGGTTATAGGATCTTTGCAAAATTTTAATATTAATTTCTTCCCAGTTATTATAGTGTAGTCTAGAAAGTTTGTTTGGCTTGTTGTGCGTGTTAGACTTTGTTCTGATATTCCAAGTATTATTGAGTCGGGATCCAGTTTAGTATTAACAACCTCAGAAATTATTCTAAAAATATCAATCCAGAAATTTTTGATTTTTATACAATTTGCAAAAGTATGTGTTAAGTTAGCCTCTAGATGCTGACATTTATCGCAGATCGGAGAGATATGTGGGAACATTCTATTTAGTTTTACTTTAGAGTAGTGTAATCTGTGTATACTTTAAATTGTATTAAAGCATATCTGGTATTTAACAATAATTGATGTGTACATTGTAGACTTTTGTCCAAATATCTTTCGTTATAGGTTGGCCAAATTCATTTTCCCATGTATGTCTATATGATTCTGTCGATGGGACCTCGCTATCTCAAAGGGTATTATAAATATAAGTTGTTAATTTTTTTGTATTAGGATGCTTATTCAAACATTCATCAAGGATGTGGTTCCCTACTCCTATAATCTTGTGTATTGGAGTTAACATAATTTCTAAGTTGTAGATATCAAACAATTATTTGAGTGTAATCCATAAATCTGTTGTAACTCCTGAAATTACAAAAAAGTGCCTTTCTTATAAAGATGTCCCATCTTTTTAATTCCGTTATTTCTCCATTGTGTGAAACCTTTATCCACTATGGAAGATTTGAATAAGGGATTGTTTACAATGGGGAGACAGAGTGATATATTATCCAATTTTAAAGCCTTTTTTAATTGTTTCCAGATTTGTATACCACTATGTATTATAGGGTTTTCCCTGTAGTTTTTTTTGTGCAATTTTGTGGATGCAAACATAATCAAACCGAATTTAAAAGGTAAACAACTTCCTTTTCCATCCTTAACCAGTCTGGTTGCTGATCCATTTCTTCCAGCCAGAAATTCATGTTTTTAATATGGACTGTCCAAAAATAAAACAGAAAATTTGGTAAAGCTAAACCTCCATTAGTCTTTGATTTACATAAATGCTTTTTGCTTATTCTATGATTCTTATAATAACCATATAACCATATAACCATATAACAATTACAGCACGGAAACAGGCCCTCTCGGCCCTTCCAGTCCGTGCCGAACATTTGTTTTCCCCTAGTCCCATCTACCTGCACTCAGACCATACCCCTCCATTTCCTTCACGTCCATATACCTATCCACTTTACTTTTAAATGTTAAAATCGATCCTGCCTCCACCACTTCTGCTGGAAGCTCATTCCACACAGCCACCACCCTCTGAGTAAAGAAGTTCCCCTTCACGTTACCCCTAAACTTCTGTCCCTTAATTCTCATGTCATGCCCTCTTGTTTGAATCTTCCCTACCCTCAATGGGAAAAGCTTATCCACGTCAACTCTGTCTATCCATTTCATCATTTTAAAGACCTCAATCAAGACCCCCTTAACATTCTGCGCTCCAAAGAATAAAGACCTAACTTGTTCAACCTTTCTCTGTAACATAGTTGCTGGAACCCTGGCAACATTCTAGTAAATCTCCTCTGTACTCTCTCTATTTTGTTGACATCCTTCCTATAATTAGGCGACCAAAATTGTACACCATACTCCAGAATTGGTCTTACCAATGCCTTGTACAATTTTAACATTACTTCCCTACTCCTATATTCAATGCTCTGATTTATAAAGGCCAGCACACCAAAGGCTTTCTTTACCACCCTATCTACATGCGATTCCACCTTCAGGGAACTATGCACAGTTATTCCTAGATCCCTCTGTTCATTCCTCAATTCCCTACCATTTACCATGTACGTCCTATTTTGATTTGTCCTGCCAAGATGTAGCACTTCACACGTAACAGCATTAAACTCCATCTGCCATCTTTCAGCCCACTTTTCCAAATGGCCCAAATCTCTCTGTAGACTTTGAAAATCTACTTCATTATCCACAACACCACCTATCTTAGTATCATCTGCATACTTACTTATCCAATTTTCCACCCCATCATCCAGATCATTGATGTACATGACAAACAACAGTGGACCCAACACAGATCCCTGAGACACCCCACTGGTCACCGGCTTCCAACCTGACCATCAGCCATCCACCATTACTCTCTGACATCTCCCATTCAGCCACTGTTGAATCCATCTTGCTACTCTGCCATTTACACCCAAAGATTGAACCTTCTTAACCAACCTTCCATGGGGAACCTTGTCAAAGGCCTTACTGAAATCCATATAGACAACATCCACTGCTTTACCCTCATCAATTTCCCTAGTTACCGCTTCAAAAAATTCAGGAAGGTTTGTGAATGAGCTTCCAGCAGAAGTGGTGGAGGCAGGATCGATTTTAACATTTAAAAGTAAAGTGGATAGGTATACGGACGTGAAGGGAATGGAGGGGTATGGTCTGAGTGCAGGTAGATGGGACTAGGGGAAAACAAATGGTCGGCAAATTTCCCTAGTAACCGCTTCAAAAAATTCAAGGTTTGTCAAACATGACCTTCCAGGCACAAATCCATGTTGACTGTTCCTGATCAGACCCTGTTTATCCAGATGCTTATATATATTATCTCTAAGTATCCTTTCCATTAATTTGCCCACCACTGACGTCAAACTAATAGGTCTATAATTGCTAGGTTTATTCTTTGAACCCTTTTTAAACAATGGAACAACATGCACAGTACGCCAATCCTCCGGCACTATTCCCGTTTCTAATGACATTTGAAATATTTCTGTCATAGCTCCTGCTATTTCTACACTAATTTCCCTCAATGTCCTAGGGAATATCCTGTCAGGACCTGGAGACTTATCCACTTTTATATTTTTCAAACGTGTAGTACTTCCTCCTCTTTGAATCTCATAGTTTCCATAGCTACTCTACTTTTTTCCCTTACCTCACAGTTCAATATCCTTCTCCTTGGTGAATACCGAAGAAAAGAAATTGTTCAATATCTCCCCCATCTCTTTTGGCTCTGCAGATAGCTGTCCATTCTGGTTCTCTATGGTCCAATTTTATCCCTCGTTATCCCTTTGCGTTTAATATAGCTGTAGAAACCCTTTGGATTTATTTTCACCTTTCTTGCCAAAGCAACCTCATATATTCTTTTAGCTTCCTAATTTCTTTCTTAAGATTCTTTTTACATTCTTTATACTCCTCTAGCACCTCATTTACTCCATGCCTCCTATAATTATTGTAGATATCTCTCTTTTTTCGAAACAAGTGTCCAATTTCCCTTGAAAACCATGGCTCTTTCCAATTTTTATTATTTCCTTTCAACCTAACAGGGACATAAAGATACTGTACTCTTACAATTTCCCCTTTAAATGTCCTCCATTTCTCTTCTACATCCTTCCCATGAAACAAAGTGTCCCAATTCACTCCTTTAAAATCCTTACGCATTCCCTCAAAGTTAGCCTTTCTCCAATCAAAAATCTCCACCCTAGGTCCAGTTCTGACTCTCTCCATAATTATATTGAAACTAATGGTATTGTGATCACTGGTCCCGAAGTGCTCAGCAACGCATACCTCAGTCACCTGACCTGCCTCATTTCCTAACAGGAGGTCCAGCACTGCCCCTTCTCTGGTCGAAACCTCTATGTACTGCTGCAAAAAAACTATCCTGCACACATTTTACAAACTCCAAACCATCCAGCCCATTTACAGAATGTGTTTCCCAGTCTATTTTTGGAAAATTGAAATCTCCCACAATCACTTCCTTGTGCTTACTACTAATATCTGCTATCTCCTTACATATTTGCTCTTCCAATTCTCGCTCCCCATTTGGCGGTCTATAGTACACCCCTAAAAGTGTTGTTACACCGTTCCCACTTCTCAGTTCCACCCAAATAACCTCCCTAGACGAGCCCTCTAATCTATCCTGCCAAATCACAGCTGTAATATCTTCTCTGACAAGCAATGCAACACCTCCCCCTCTGGTCCCTCCAATTCTATCACACCTGAAGCAACGAAATCCTGGAATATTTAGTTTCCAATCACAGCCCTCCTGCAACCATGTTTCACTGATTGCCACAACATCATATTTCCAGGTGTCAATCCAGGCTCTAAGTTCATCCACCTTACATACAATGCCATACTTACTTACGTGACTGTGTCGGGCAAGTCCACCATCGGGTGATGAACGATCCTTTACCTTGTGAACCCAGTGTTCCAGTCTGGTCTGAAACCCATACACCTCGAACGAGACTGCCACCATTTTGTACGAGCACATGATGGGCCTCTGCGTCTCTCTCCATCCCACTGTGAACGGCCCCCTTCCTGTCTTCACCGAGCGAAACTGTCTCAGATCCTGTTGGGCCGAAGCAGAAAGACAAAATATGGCAACCGGTGGAGATGCGACACTTGTCGCTTTACCTCCCACCTCGACTCCATCCAAGGACCCAAGTAGTTGTTCCAGGTGCGGCAGAGGTTCACCTGCATCTCCTCCGACCTCATCTATTGCATCTGCTGCTCTAGATGTCAGATTCTAAATGGCCGACCCCTTATTGTTAACCTGTGTGTGGCCCCTGGTCCTGGATTCCCCCAACATCGGGAACATGTTTCCTGCCTCTAGCGTGTCCAATCCCTTAATAATCTTATATGTTTCAATGAGATCCCCTCTCATCCTTCTAAACTCCAGAGTGTACAAGCCCAGCCGCTCCATTGTCTCAGCATATGACAGTCCCGCCATCACGGGAATTAACCTGGTGAACCTACGCTGCACTCCCTCAATAGCAAGAATGTCCTTCCTCAAATTTGGAGACCAAAACTGCACACAATACTCCTTTGATTTTTGCTTTTTATTAATGTAGCCCTGTGGAAAATAAAATTCCTCGTAATTTGCAAAGCTTACTCGGCTAATAAAATATGATTATATATTACATCTGGCGGTGTGTAATATCTTTCTGGGATGTCGTCGAAGACGATATCTAGTTTGCAAATGGCGTCTTTAGGACAAGCATGTTTGAAAACCTGAAACAGTGACAGAGTCAGACAATAAATGCTGGAGTAACTCAGCGGGTCAGGCAGCATCTCTGGAGAACACGGCTAGGTGACATTTCACAGAGTGCTGGAGTAACTCAGCGGGTCAGGCAGCATCTGTGGAGAACATGGATAGGTGACGTTTCACAGAGTGCTGGAGTAACTCAGCGGGTCAGGTAGCATCTGTGGAGAACATGGATAGGTGACGTGTATTTATCTGTTCATTTGTTCCAGCGTTATTTTCAAAGCGTGTTTGGATCTGTATTGAAAACCTCGGAAGGAAGGAACACTGTGGGGAGAAAGAGAGAGAGGGAGAGACGGAGAGTGAGAGAGATGTGGAGAGAGAGAGGAGTTGAGTATAGGAGCAAAGAGGTCCTTCTGCAGTTGTACAGGGCCCTGGTGAGACCGCTCCTGGAGTATTTTGTGCAGTTTTGATCCCCTAATTTGAGGAAGGACATTCTTGCTATTGAGGGAGTGCAGTGTAGGTTCACCAGGTTTATTCCCGGGATGGCGGGACTGTCTCTAACCACCCCCCCCCCCTCTATTGGGGGGGGGGAGGTGGTTAGAAACGGAGAGAGAGAGAGAGAGAGAGAGAGAGAGGGTTAGAGACGGTGAGAGAAAGAGAGGGTGGTTAGAGACGGAGAGAGAGAGAGAGGGGGGGTAGAGACGGAGAGAGAGAGCATATATACACAATAAATAAACAGATCTAATAATAGTCTGCTGTATGTCACTTTATGTGAGGAGAGAGAGTGAGAGGGAGAGGGGGGAGAGAGAGAGGGGGGCAGAGAGAGAGAAGGGGATAGAGTGAGAGAGAGGGGGGGGGCAGAGAGAGAGAGAGAGAGAGGCAGAGAGAGGGTGCATTGAGAGAGAGAGGGATTGTTATCTCTTCCACAGTTCGGGGCAGGCAGATCCGGTATTCTTTCACTAACATTTTTCCACTTTGTGTCTCTCCACCCTTCTCCTCTCCTCCCCTCTCTTCTCCTCTCCTCCCCTCTCCCCTTTCCTACTCTCCTCTCCTCCCCTCCCCTCCCCTCTCCTCCCCTCTCGCTTCTCCTCCCCTCTCGTGTAACCTGTTCTACAGAGATTGTTTTCCCTGACCTGAATGTTTTTCCCCGCCCAGCAATTAGATGTTTTGTGAATTTTGTCCGAGTGGGATCATGTTACCTCTGGGACAGCTATATCCCGCTCTCTAACAAGTCTTGGTGAGGGTTATACAAAAAGCTGGAGAAACTCAGCGGGTGCAGCAGCATCTAAGGAGCGAAGGAGATAGGCGACGTTTCGGGTCGAGACCCTTCTTCAGACTGGTCAGGGATCAGGGAAACGGGAGATATAGACGGTGATGTGGAGAGATAAAGAACAATGAATGAAAGATATGCAAAAAAGTATCGATGATAAAGGGAACAAGCCGTTGTAAGCTGTTTGTGGTGTGAAAATGAGAAGCTAGTGCGACTAGGGTGGGGAGATAGAGATAGAGGGAAAGCCAGGGCCCGAGGGCTGAAGGAGAGGTGGGAAGGGGAGGAGACAGCAAGGGTTAACAGAATTGAGAAAATTCAATGTTCAAGGCAAAAGGATGCAGACTCCCCAAGCGGAATATGAGGTGCTGTTCCTCCAACTTGCGGTGTTGCTCACTCTGGCCGTGGAGGAGGCCCAGGACCGAGAGGTCGGATGCGGAATGGGAGGGGGAGTTGAAGTGCTGAGCCACTGGGAGGTCGGGTTGGTTTTTGCGGACCGAGCGGAGGTGTTCGGCGAAAAGATCGCCAAGCCTCCGCTTGGTCTCACCGATATAGACTTGGTGAGTCCCGCCCACCTGCTTGTGTTCAGTACTTGACAACACTTTTTAACCTGTGCCACAACCCCTCTGCAAAGTTCCAGAAAACTCTCCGCCCACTTCGAGTACAGGAGCAAAGAGGTCCTTCTGCAGTTGTACAGGGCCCAAGTGAGACCACACCTGGAGTATTGTGTCCAGTTTTGGTCCCCTAATTTGAGGAAGGACATTCTTGCCATTGAGGGAGCCCAGTGTAGGTTCACCAGGGAATTTATGGAATTCCCTGCCACAGAGGGCAGTGGAGGCCAAATCACTGGATGGATTTAAAAGAGAGTTAGATAGGGCTCTAGGGGCTAGTGGAGTCAAGGGATACGGGGAGAAGGCAGGCACGGGTTATTGATGGGGGAACAATCAGCCATAATCACAATGAATGGCGGTGCTAGCTCGAAGGGCCGAATGGCCTCCTCCAGCACCTATTTTCTATGTTTCTATATTTCTGTGTTAATTCCCGCAGTGGCGGGACTGTCATGCTGAGAGAATGGGGCGGCTGGGCTTGTACACTCTGTAGTTTAGAGGTTGAGAGGGCATCTTATTGAAACATATAAGATTGTTAACGGTTTGGACACACTAGAGGCAGGAAACATGTTCCCGATGTTGGGGGAGTCCAGAATCAGGGGTCACACACAGTTTAAGAATAAGGGGTTGGCCATTGAGAACGGAGACGAGGAGAAACTTTTCCACCCAGTGAGTAGTGAATCTGTAGCCATTTGGGACTGAGATGAGGAGAAACCTTTCAAACTAGAGAGTTGTGAATCTGTGGAATACTCTGCCTCAGAGGGCGGTGGAAACACGTTCTTTGGATGCTTTCAAGAGAGAGTTAGATAGAGCTCTAGTTTACATAAAAACATAGAAAATAGGTGCAGAAGGAGGCCATTCGGCTCTTCGAGCCAGCACCGCCATTCATTGTGATCATGGCTGATCGTCCTCAATCAATAACCCATGCCTGCCTTCTCCCCATATCCCTTGACTGCACTAGCCCCTAGAGCTCTATCCAACTCTCTCTTAAATCCACCCAGTGATTTGGCCTCCACTGCCCTCTGTGGCAGGGAATTCCATAATTTCACAACTCTCTGGGTAAAAAAGTTTTTTTCTCACCTCAGTCTTAACTGACCTCCCCTTTATTCTAAGGCTGTGGCCCCTGGTTCCGGACTCACCCAAAATTGGGAACATTTTTCATCCATCTAGCTTCTCCAATCCTTTTATAATTTTATATGTTTCTATAAGATATCCCCTCATCCTTCTAAACTCCAGTGAATACAAGCCTAGTCTTTTCAATCTTTCCTCATATGACAGTCCCGCCATCCCCGGGATCAATCTCGCGAACCTACGCTGCACTGCCTCAATCACAAGCACGTCTTTCCTCAAATTAGGAGACCAAAACTGTACACAATTCTCCAGATGTGGTCTCACCAGAGCCCTATACAACTGCAGAAGAACCTCTCTACTCCTATACTGAAATCCTCTTGTTATGAAGGCCAACATTCCATTAGCTTTCTTCACTGCCTGCTATACCTGCAACGCCAGCTTTCAGTGATTGGTGTACAAGGACACCCAGGTCTCGCTGTACCTCCCCCTTACCTAACCTAACCCCATTGAGATAATAATCTGCCCCCTTGTTTTTGCCTCACATTTATCTATATTATACTGCATTTGCCACGCATCTGCCCACTCACTCAATCTGTCCATGTCCCCCTGCAACCTCCTAACATCCTCTTCACAGTTCACACTGCCACCCAGCTTTGTGTCATCCGCAAACTTGCTAGTGTTGCTCCTAATTCCCTCTTCCAAAACAGTTGCGGCCCCAACACCGAACCTTGCGGCACTCCACTCGCCACTGCCTGCCATTCTTAAAAGGACCCGTTCACTCCTACTCTTTGCTTCCGGTCTACCAACCAATTTTCTATCCATGTCAACATCCTATCCCCAATACCATGTGCTCTAATTTTAGTCGCCAGTCTCCCGTGCGGGACCTTATCAAAGGCTTTCTGAAAGTCTAGATACATTACATCCACTGGCACCCCTTCATCCATTTTACTTGTCACATCCTCAAAAAATTCCAGAAGATTAGTCATGCATGATTTCTCTTTCATAAATCTATGTTGACCGACTAATCATTTTACTGCTACTCTTTGCTGTGTAATACATTTTATCTTTTAGTTTTATTCTACCCCTAACTTCTCTTGTCAGCCACGGTTGCCTCCTACTCCCCTTAGATTCTTTCTTCCTTTTTGGAATGAAATGATCCTGTGTCTTCCGGATTATGCCCAGAAATTCCTGCCATTGCTGTTCCACCGTCATTCCTGCTAGGATCCCTTTCCAGTCTACTTTGGCCAGCTCCTCTCTCATGCCTTCATAGTCCCCTTTGTTCAACTGTATCACTGCCTCTTCCCATTTAACGTTCTCCTTCTCAAATTGCAGATTAAAACTAATCATATTATGATCACTACCTCCAAGCGGTTCCTTTACCTCAAGTTCTCTTATCATATCTGGTTCATTGGACAACACTAAATCCAGAATTGCCTTTTCTCTGGTCGGCTCCATTACAAGCTGCTCTAAGATTTCGTCTCGGAGGCATTCCACAAACTCTCTTTCTTCGATGGGGCATGTTGGTCAGGGTGGGACTAGTGTAGATGGAGGCATGTTGGGACTAGTGTAGATGGAGCATGTTGGTCGGGGTGGGACTAGTGTAGATGGGGCATGTTGGTCGGGGTGGGACTAGTGTAGATGGGGCATGTTGGGACTAGTGTAGACGGGGCATGTTGGTCGGGTGGGACTAGTGTAGATGGGGCATGTTGGTCGAGATGGGACTAGTGTAGATGGGGCATCGATGAATGATATATATATACACACAATATTTCCGCCTGTATATATTATTAATAACAAATATATATTAATATTCATGGAGTAACTCAGTGGGTCAGGCAGCATCTGTGGAGAACATGGAAAACTTTTCCACCCAGAGAGTCGTGAATCTGTGGTCATTCGGGACTTGACTCAGTGGGACCCGTTGGGACCCAGTCACATGGCAAGGGGTCCACCCGATGCAGTATTCCACCACTCACCCATAGCCCCCTACCTCAATTAGGTCCTGCAGCAATGGGAGGGGGGGTGTGACGGAGGGGTGTGGGGGGAGAGGGTGTGTGTATGTGTGTGCGTGTGTGAGTGTCTGGCTGTGTGTGTGTCTGTGTGTGTGTGTGTGTGTGTGTGTGTGTGTGTGTGTGTGTGTGTGTGTGTGTGTGTGTGTGTGTGTGCACGCGCGTGTGAGTGTGCGTGTGGTGTGTGCGTGTGTGTGGGGAGGGGTAGGAGCCAGCGGGGGGCACCAGAGGGGTAGTGCTGGAGCTGGCAGTGCGACGGGGACTCATAGATGGCACTGCTCGCTGTCGTTCTCCCGCTGGGATCAGAGTCTCTGCTTTCCAGTTGGCCACATCTCCGGCTCCGGGCTGGGATGCTGCTTGCAGCTGGGCTGCTCGGGGCTGCTGCTTGGAGCTGGGCTGCTCAGTGCATGGCTGCTCGGGGCTGGGCTGTTCAGTGTCCCTCCAAAACTCCGGTTGTAAACCTCCACCGACCACCCTTGGCCCCTATAAGGACGCGATGGTGCAGGAAGGGGTGGACCGACCCGGGGTGCGACTGGAGAAGAGACTAAACTGTGCGGTGCCGAACGTCAGGAGACAGTGTGAGACAGGAGGAGACAGTGCTCCGAACGGCAGGAGACAGTGTCACACACAGACACACACATAGAGACTCACACACACATACACACACACACACTCACTCCCTCACACACACACAACCAATACTAAAATGTCAAGTAACTTCAGAACGTGGTAAACCTACAGTGTGTAAACTGAATGGTTCAAACTTTTAAAGCCTCCTGTAGAGGTTGCTGCTGCTGAAGCAAAAACGTGCTTTAAATAACGTCCAACAAACACACTCACCATAGACAGAGCAGTAAGCTCTCTTGAATTATTCAACAATGTTTTCACTGTGCCTTCTGCAGTCAGCGCCATCTTGCCACGAACCGGAAATGACGCACTCAGCGCCATCTTGCCGCTAACCGGAAATTACGTCATCGGCGCCATCTTGCCACTATGCGGATGTCACGGAATGAACGCCAAATTTTCAATTAAACACAGTCCTGGTCAAATAAAATGTTTATTCACGCTTTATGCATCCGAAAACTGTTGCAACGCTTTTAAAAACCAGGACAGACAATTTGGCAGACACTTTTCAACCAATCCATTTTCTGGAAACATTTTAAAAGCCAAGGCAATTTGGCAGACACTTTATAACCAATCCATTTTCTGAAAACTTTTTAAAAGCCAAGGAAATTCGGCAAACACTTTACAACCAATCCATTTTCTGAAAACCTTTTAAAAGCCAAGGCATCTTAGCAAACACTTTACAACCAATCCATTTTCTGAACTTTTTAAAAGCCAAGACAAACAATTTGGCAAGCACTTTACAACCACATCGAGGCGACTCACTGTCGAGTAGACGTGCGTTCAGTGTTATTCGCAGCTCAGAGAGCCGTGATCCTCTCGCTTCCTCCAATTCACAGAGACTGAGTGAGGCACGATGCTTTATAGTTCCCCCACCTGCCACCAGCGGGGGCAGCAGAGAGAAAAGCGACATCATCTTCGCATCTACAATGTCAGGAAGAGAAGAGAATAGATTAATAATTTCCTCCCTCCCTCTCTCCCCCTCTCTCTCTCCTCCTCTCCCTTTCCCCCTCTCACTCCCCCTTTTCTCTCCCTCCCCTCGCTCTCCCCCCCCTCCCCCCCCTCTACCCCCCCCCCCCCCCCCCCCCCCCCCCGCTCTCCTCACTGCCTCTCCCCCCTCTCTCTCTCCCTCCATCCCCAGGGCTGCAGTAAGTTAGCTGTAATCATTTCAGGCCTAGATGTATTTTTGCGGCCTATATTTAAGGCTTTTGGGCTATTTTAAGACAACTGGGCCCAAGACATTACCAGTTCAGGACTAGATGGATTTTTTGGGCCTATATTTTAAGCTTTAGACTATTTTAAGATAACTTGGCCCAAGAAAGTAGCAGTTCAGGACGAGATGTATTTTGGGCCTATATTTTAGGCTTTAGATTATTTAAAAACAACTTGACCCTGGAAATTACCAGTTCAGGCCTAGATGGATTTTGGGCCTATATTTTTGTCTTTAGATTCTTTTAAGGCAAGTTAGCCCTAGACATTACAGGTTCAGGTTTAGATGGATTGTTTTGGGCTACATTTTAGGCTTTAGATTCTTTTCACACAGAGAGTGGTGAATCTGTGGAATTCTCTGCCACAGAAGGTAGTTGAGGCCAGTTCGTTGGCCATATTTAAGAGGGAGTTGGATGTGGCCCTTGTGGCTGAAGGGATCAGGGGGTATGGAGAGAAGGCAGGTACAGGACACTGAGTTGGATGATCAGCCATGATCATATTGAATGGCGGTGCAGGCTCGAAGGGCCAAATGGCCTGCTCCTGCACCTAATTTCTATGTTTCTATGTTTAAGACAAGTTGGCCCATGAAGTTACCAGTTCAGGCCTAGATGGAATTTTTTGAGCCTATATTTTAGGCTTTAGACTATTTTAAGACAACTCGGGCATAGACCAGGGGTGAGGAACCTTTTCACATTGGAAGGCCGCTTTAAGTTAGCTGTAATTTAATAAGGCCACATCCAAGAAGCTTCAATTAGATATACTTCAAAATGTACGTTACTTTGTAAACATCTAACTACTATGTACTAACTTCAAAAAAATAAAAACATTTTGTTAATTCTTTTTTTTTGTTAATATATTTTTATTAGAAGCAAACATATTATGGTGAAAACATTTCATGTGTATCAATCATACATTATTAATATTATCAATTGAGGATTCATTCTGCTTCTAATTTTACTTCGGAGTCACGTGAGTGACTACGTGAAGAACCCGCCTCACGCTGGCAAACGGCATTACGTCAACGCTGACGGCGGAAGGAGGAGCTGCAGTAAGGAGCAGCTCCTCGCAGCGGTCGGAACGGCCCGCAGGTAAGTGCAGCTAAATCGGGACGTTTTTTAGGTTACACTGGGTGGGTCCAGCAAACGAAAGTAAAAGTAAAAATTCAGAGTCGCGTAACGTGCTGATTTAGCACTGATAATTAAAAGAAAATGGAGAAATCGGGAAAGAAAAATTCGCGGGTAAAAAGATCTTCCCGGGGTGAAAAAAAAATACGGGACAAGAAGCTAGTGCGGATCCGGTTCCGATACCGGTGGCCGCTGATTTACCCGTTAGCGAGTTTCTAGATTCTCCAGAAATTATAACCACGGAGGGAAATGCTCCTAAAAAATGTAAAAAGAAATCTGAGAGGCCCGTGGTTTCTGATGACTCTGATACTGAAAGACCTCCAGATAATAAAACTATGTGGCTAAAAATGGAGCATATGGAGAAAGTTCTCCAAAAAATCATGAGACAAGGGTCACAGTACCCAGAAGGATCCCAAAAAAGCCCTGAGGGGTTTGATTATTCTGAATATGGCTGTGGGCCAAGTTGGGAGTTTGAAACTCCGGACCCAGGATTTGGGCCGGAAGAAGTCTCATGGGGTGAAATCCCAATTGATTTAGGGCTGCAGAAGGCAGACCCTGCTGGTGGTGATTTGGGTTTTGAATGCACACCACAAAGTAAAAAGAAAAGGCCAAATGTGCCTGGGATAGCAAAATAATTTGCTATACCTGAAGGAAGTGGTGAGGCTATGGAAGAAAACCTAGCTGCCAACATAAATTATATGGTATCTCACCAACTTCATGATTCTGTGATGATTGAAACATCAGAATTATATAAAACGCCAGGAAATTGTGCCTCATTGGAAGTGCCTACGGTTAATCCGTTGATATGGACATCCATGACTCCAAGTATGAGAGCTCAAGAAGTGAAATTTCAAAAAATCCTCAAATTAATTTCTGCTGCCATTACGGCCTATGGGAGACAAATGGAGAGATTGGAGATGGAAAAGATTCAAAAAGATACTTTGGGCTTATTGTGCAATTCTTTCTATGAAATTAATTGTATGAGGAAAATGGCGATTCGGCCCATATTTCACCCTAGGTTTGCAAGCCTGTGTCGAGCAAGTGGTGTTCAAGCTCCTGGGTATCTGTTTGGAGAAAATCTGCCTAAACAACTGAAAGAGTTGGATGAAGAAGCTAAATATTTTAGCGGTATGAAACCTTTCGTCTTTGGACAAAAAAGGTATTTCTCGCCCCGAAGGGGATTTGATTTTGGATATAGAGGCAGAAATTTGTCAAGAAAGTATTATCGTGCTGCACAGCCCAATGCTTACCCGTATTCGGGGAGAAGGAGACCACCACGCTCATATGGAGAGGTATTAAAGACTTCTATCCTTAAAGAAACTGCGGATAAATCTCCAGTTGGAGGGAGATTACAAAAGTTTTATAATGACTGGCTTAATATTACTTCTGATCGGTATATATTACAAGCAGTTTCAGGAGCCACTATTACTTTTAAAGAAGGGGTTAATCCTCCTGTACAGAATAAACCTGCTTATGCTTTTGTGTTTTCTGCAAGTGAAAAAGCAGAGATTAATGTGGAAATTGACAAATTATCTGAAAAAGGGGTAATTGAAAAGACTTATGAACACGAGCATCAATTTGTCTAATATATTTCGAAGAAATAAAAAAGATGGTGGTTGCAGAATTATTCTGGACCTTACAGATCTAAATAAGTTTGTAGAATACAAACATTTTAAGATGGAGACATTTAATACTGCAAAATATTTAATTTCAGCAGGTTGTTATATGGCTAAGATTGATTTAAAAGACGCCTATTATTCTGTACCAATACATCAATTCTTCCGGAGGTACTTAAAATTTAATTGGTTGGGACAATTATGGCAGTTTAAAGCTTTGCCAAATGGACTGAGTTCAGCTCCTAGACTCTTTACGAAACTGTTGAAACCAGTTTTAGCCCAATTAAGAGCACAAAAACACATCGTTATGGCTTATCTCGATGACATTCTGATCATTAATGATAATCAAGAGTCAGCTGAGAACTCAGTTTCAGTTACTAAAGCTTTGTTTGAAAAGCTAGGGTTCTTGATTCATCCAATTAAGTCCCAGCTGCAGCCAGCACAAACAATTAACTTTTTGGGGTTTGTAATTAACTCAGTGACTATGTTAATAACTTTACCAACAGATAAAGTCAATGATATTTTGGTAACTTGTAATTACCTCATTCACAAACCTTATCCTTCCATCCGAGAAGTAGCGAAAACCATTGGTAAACTAGTAGCAGCATTTCCTGCAGTAGAATTTGGTCCATTACATTATCAAAATCTTCAAAGGGGCAAAATAAGAGCTCTCAAAGAGAAGGCAGGCCACTTTGACAGGCCTATGCAATTAACAAAAGAAGCTGTGTTGGAATTACAATGGTGGGTTAAAAATGTCCCACAAGCTGCTAAAAATATCCTGATTAAACAGCCTGAAATGGTTTTACAAACAGATGCTAGTGCTCTCGGATGGGGGGCAACAGATTCATCCTCCAGTTGTGGAGGTAGATGGAAAGCTCAAGAAGAAGCGTTTCTTCAAACTTATGGTATTAACTATTTGGAGTTATTGGGTGCTTTTTATGGACTAAAAGCATATTGTTGTTCTAAACAAGGTCTACATGTATTAATACAGTTAGACAATAAAACGGCTGTTGCATATATTAATCACATGGGGGGAGTTAGATCAGTATCATGTGATTGTCTGGTCAATGAAATATGGCAATGGTGTATTGATCGCCAAATTTGGATTTCAGCAAACTACATTCCAGGTAAAGACAATGTGGTGGCAGATAAAAGATCAAGGATATTTAAAGATAATACGGAATGGATGCTTAAGCCAGCAATATTTAAGAATATTGTAAACCGATTTGGTTTACCAGAAATTGATTTGTTTGCATCAAGGCTTAATCATCAATTACCTAAATATGTGTCTTGGGAACACGATCCAGATGCAGTAGCAGTAGATGCTTTTTCGTTAAACTGGGGGAATATGTTCTTTTATGCTTTTCCACCATTTGCTTTGATTCAGAGATGTCTGAAGAAGATAGAACAAGATTCTGCCTCTGGATTGTTGGTAGTTCCAAATTGGCCAACTCAACCTTGGTTCCCATTAATGCTGAATATGATTAAAGAACCATATATGTCGATTCCTAACTGTAGTGATATTTTGATTAATCCAGTAACTAAAGAAATTTATCCATTATATGCATATATGAATTTATTAATCTGCAGGTTTTGACCAGACCACTACAGGAGCTGGGATTGTCGGACAAAACGATGGAAGTTATAGTCGCATCATGGCGAGATAGCACACAAAAACAATATATGACACATATTAAGAAATGGGAAGAATTTTGCACACAGTCAAATATTTCTTATGATACTGTGAATAGTGCAAATGTTTTGGAATTCCTTGCCAATTTGCATTTTGAGCAACATTTAAGTTACAGTGCCATTAACACTGCACGCAGTGCCTTGTCATCTTATTTAGGACTTATGACTGACCAGAAATCAATTGGATCACATCCATTAATATCTAGATTCATGAAAGGAATCTTTAACATTAATCCACCCAAACCAAGATACACAGAGATTTGGGATGTGAGCATTGTACTTACTCTACTTAGACAATGGACTCCAATTGAAGGATTGACATTGGAAAGATTAACATTGAAATTAATAATGTTAATGTCATTGGTCTCAGCTCAAAGAGTGCAAACTTTACAAATGTTGCGTTTAGACTGTATGCATGTGACTGCAGATAACATTGTGTTCTATGTTTACGATCTGATCAAACAAAGCAGACCAGGGAGATCTGGAGCAAAGGTAACCTTTCAAGCTTATCCTATTGATCCTACTTTGTGTGTGGTTAGACATTTGAACCAATATATTAAAGTTACTGAGACTCTTCGAGGAAATGAAAAAACGTTAATGGTTACGCACAAAAAACCACACACAAAAGCTTCAGTTCAAACTATCTCAAAATGGTTGAAACAGGTGTTGCTTTTAGCAGGAGTAGACACTGATGTGTTCAAATCTCACTCCACCAGGGCGGCAGCTACGTCCGCGGCGAAGGGGCGGGACGTACCACTCGAGCATATTTTAAAAATCGCAGGGTGGAGTAAAGAAGAAACTTTTTCAAAGTTCTACAATAAACCTGTTCACACTATGACAAGCTTTGGACACGCGGTGTTGGGATCACTATAATCACCTGCTTTGTTTACTATTAATTGCTGTAATCAGTTATGTAGTCACTTATATCTTTTATTACTTGTAATCATTCCCTCGGATATAAGGAGGGTTATTATATGTTCTTTAAACCATTAAAAAGTTAATTATGGAAAAAAACTGATATTAGTCTGGTTTCTCATGTATGTATTTACTTAGCCGGACTGTCGTACTGATTAATTCTACGACATAAAAAACACAGAAAGCTTTAAAATCTTCACGTAGTCACTCACGTGACTCCGAAGTAAAATAGTAAGATTAAACGAGAACTTACCAGTTCGAAGTTTGATCGTTATTTTATGAGGAGTTACGATGAGGGATTACGTGCCCTCCACTCCCACCCTCATAAAATAAATGATCAACTGGTAGTTCTAAGTCTATTATGAGCCTTACTATGGTACTTCGGCTATTTGGTGTTCTGTGTTTTTCATGCCGCTGCTTTGAAGTATGCCGTTTGCCAGCGTGAGGCGGGTTCTTCACGTAATCCCTCATCGTAACTCCTCATAAAATAACGATCAAACTTCGAACTGGTAAGTTCTCGTTTAATCTTACTATTTTTTTATATAGATAGAAAGTAAGAAAGAGAGAAAGAAAAAAAACCCCATAAATGTCAAGATAAAAAAAAGAATGGAATGATTTACTAATAATACATCATTGGAGATAGGTTCGAAGATTATAAAGTATAACTTTTCATCTGATCCTGAGTTCAAGTTGCAGTTAGGTTCCCATGCTGAACCAATCTACCCTTTCAAATAATCGATGAATGAAGACCATATTCTAACAAAAAGTTCTTGTTTGTCCATTAAGACAAATCTGATTCTTTCCAGGTGTAGGGTCTCTGACATTTCCATAATCCACATTTTAATTGTGGGGTTATAGGATCTTTGCAAAATTTTAATATTAATTTCTTCCCAGTTATTATAGTGTAGTCTAGAAAGTTTGTTTGGCTTGTTGTGCGTGTTAGACTTTGTTCTGATATTCCAAGTATTATTGAGTCGGGATCCAGTTTAGTATTAACAACCTCAGAAATTATTCTAAAAATATCAATCCAGAAATTTTTGATTTTTATACAATTTGCAAAAGTATGTGTTAAGTTAGCCTCTAGATGCTGACATTTATCGCAGATCGGAGAGATATGTGGGAACATTCTATTTAGTTTTACTTTAGAGTAGTGTAATCTGTGTAATACTTTAAATTGTATTAAAGCATATCTGGTATTTAACGAGCATTGATGTGTACATTGTAGACTTTTGTCCCAAATATCTTTCGTTATAGGTTGGCCAAATTCATTTTCCCATGTATGTCTATATGATTCTGTCGATGGGACCTCGCTATCTAAAAGAGTATTATAAATATAAGTTGTTAATTTTTTTGTATTAGGATGTTTATTCAAACATTCATCAAGGATGTGGTTCCCTACTCCTATAATCTTGTGTATTGGAGTTAACATAATTTCTAAGTTGTAGATATCTCAAACAATTATTTGAGTGTAATCCATAAATCTGTTGTAACTCCTGAAATTAAAAAAAAGTGCCTTTCTTATAAAGATGTCGCATCTTTTTAATTCCGTTATTTTTCCATTGTGTGAAACCTTTATCCACTATGGAAGATTTGAATAAGGGACCATACCCCTCCATTTCCTTCACGTCCATATACCTATCCACTTAACTTTTAAATGTTAAAATCGATCCTGCCTCCACCACTTCTGCTGGAAGCTCATTCCACACAGCCACCACCCTCTGAATAAAGAAGTTCCCCCTCACGTTACCCCTAAACTTCTGTCCCTTAATTCTCATGTCATGCCCTCTTGTTTGAATCTTCCCTACCCTCAATGGGAAAAGCTTATCCACGTCAACTCTGTCTATCCCTTTCATCATTTTAAAGACCTCATTCAAGTCCCCCCTTAACCTTCTGCGCTCCAAAGAATAAAGACCTAACTTGTTCAACCTTTCTCTGTAACATAGTTGCTGGAGCCCTGGCAACATTCTAGTAAATCTCCTCTGTACTCTCTCTATTTTGTTGACATCCTTCCTATAATTAGGCGACCAAAATTGTACACAATACTCCAGAATTGGTCTTACCAATGCCTTGTACAATTTTAACATTACTTCCCTACCCCTATATTCAATGCTCTGATTTATAAAGGCCAGCACACCAAAGGCTTTCTTTACCACCCTATCTACATGCGATTCCACCTTCAGGGAACTATGCACAGTTATTCCTAGATCCCTCTGTTCCACAGCATTCCTCAATTCCCTACCATTTACCATGTACGTCCTATTTTGATTTGTCCTGCCAAGATGTAGCACTTCACACTTAACAGCATTAAACTCCATCTGCCATCTTTCAGCCCACTTTTCCAAATGGCCCAAATCTCTCTGTAGACTTTGAAAATCTACTTCATTATCCACAACACCACCTATCTTAGTATCATCTGCATACTTACTTATCCAATTTTCCACCCCATCATCCAGATCATTGATGTACATGACAAACAACAGTGGACCAAACACAGATCCCTGAGACACCCCACTGGTCACCGGATTCCAACCTGACAAACAGCCATCCACCATTACTCTCTGACATCTCCCATTCAGCCACTGTTGAATCCATCTTGCTACTCCGCCATTTACACCCAAAGATTGAACCTTCTTAACCAACCTTCCATGGGGAACCTTGTCAAAGGCCTTACTGAAATCCATATAGACAACATCCACTGCTTTACCCTCATCAATTTCCCTAGTTACTGCTTCAAAAAATTCAAGAAGGTTTGTCAAACATGACCTTCCAGGCACAAATCCATGTTGACTGTTCCTGATCAGACCCTGTTTATCCAGATGCTTATATATATTATCTCTAAGTATCCTTTCCATTAATTTGCCCACCACTGACGTCAAACTAATAGGTCTATAATTGCTAGGTTTATTCTTTGAACCCTTTTTAAACAATGGAACAACATGCGCAGTACGCCAATCCTCCGGCACTATTCCCGTTTCTAATGACATTTGAAATATTTCTGTCATAGCTCCTGCTATTTCTACACTAACTTCCCTCAATGTCCTAGGGAATATCCCGTCAGGACCTGGAGACTTATCCACTTTTATATTTTTCAAACGTGTCAGTACTTCCTCCTCTTTGAATCTCATAGTTTCCATAGCTACTCTACTTTTTTCCCTTACCTCACAGAGTTCAATATCCTTCTCCTTGGTGAATACCGAAGAAAAGAAATTGTTCAATATCTCCCCCATCTCTTTTGGCTCTGCAGATAGCTGTCCATTCTGGTTCTCTAATGGTCCAATTTTATCCCTCGTTATCCTTTTGCTATTAATATAGCTGTAGAAACCCTTTGGATTTACTTTCACCTTTCTTGCTAAAGCAACCTCATATCTTCTTTTAGCCTTCCTAATTTATTTCTTAAGATTCTTTTTACATTCTTTATACTCCTCTAGCACCTCATTTACTCCATGCCTCCTATATTTATTGTAGATATCTCTCTTTTTTCGAAACAAGTGTCCAATTTCCCTTGAAAACCATGGCTCTTTCCAATTTTTATTATTTCCTTTCAACCTAACAGGGACATAAAGATTCTGTACTCTTACAATTTCCCCTTTAAATGTCCTCCATTTCTCTTCTACATCCTTCCCATGAAACAAAGTGTCCCAATTCACTCCTTTAAAATCCTTACGCATTCCCTCAAAGTTAGCCTTTCTCCAATCAAAAATCTCCACCCTAGGTCCAGTTCTGACTCTCTCCATAATTATATTGAAACTAATGGTATTGTGATCACTGGTCCCGAAGTGCTCACCAACGCATACCTCCGTCACCTGACCTGCCTCATTTCCTAACAGGAGGTCCAGCACTGCCCCTTCTCTGGTCGATACCTCTATGTACTGCTGCAAAAAACTATCCTGCACACATTTTACAAACTCCAAACCATCCAGCCCATTTACAGAATGTGTTTCCCAGTCTATTTTTGGAAAATTGAAATCTCCCACAATCACTACCTTGTGCTTACTACTAATATCTGCTATCTCCTTACATATTTGCTCATCCAATTCTCGCTCCCCATTTGGCGGTCTATAGTACACCCCTAAAAGTGTTGTTACACCGTTCCCACTTCTCAGTTCCACCCAAATAGCCTCCCTAGACGAGCCCTCTAATCTATCCTGCCAAAGCACTGCTGTAACATCTTCTCTGACAAGCAATGCAACACCTCCCCCTCTGGTCCCTCCAATTCTATCACACCTGAAGCAACGAAATCCTGGAATATTTAGTTTCCAATCACAGCCCTCCTGCAACCATGTTTCACTGATTGCCACAACATCATATTTCCAGGTGTCAATCCAGGCTCTAAGTTCATCCACCTTACTTACAATGCCTTACTTACTTACTTACGTGACTGTGTCGGGCAAGTCCACCATCGGGTGATGAACGATCCTTTAACTTGTGAAGCCAGTGTTCCACTCTGGTCTGAAACCCATACACCTCGAACGAGACTGCCACCATTTTGTACGAGCACATGATGGGCCTCTGCGTCTCTCTCCATCCCTCTGTGAACGGCCCCCTTCCTGTCTTCACCGAGCAAAACTGTCTCAGATCCTGTTGGGCCGAAACAGAAAGACAAAATATGGCAACCGGTGGAGATGCGACACTTGTCGCTTTACCTCCCACCTCGACTCCATCCAAGGACCCAAGTAGTTGTTCCAGGTGCGGCAGAGGTTCACCTGCATCTCCTCCGACCTCATCTATTGCATCTGCTGCTCTAGATGTCAGATTCTAAATGGCCGACCCCTTATTGTTAAACTGTGTGTGGCCCCTGGTTCTGGACTCCCCCAACATTGGGAACGTGTTTCCAGCCTCTAGCGTGTCCAATCCCTTAATAATCTTATATGTTTCAATGAGATCCCCTCTCATCCTTCTAAACTCCAGAGTGTACAAGCCCAGCCGCTCCATTCTCTCAGCATATGACAGTCCCGCCATCACGGGAATTAACCTGGTGAACCTACGTGAAACTGCACACAATACTCCTTTGATTTCTGCTTTTTATTAATGTGGCCCTGTGGAAAATCAAATTCCTCGTAATATGCAAAGCTTACTTGGCTAATAAAATATGATTATATATTACCTCTGACCTGTTTGTAATATCTTTCTGGGATGTCGTCGAAGACGATATCTAGTTTGCAAATGGCGTCTTTAGGACGGGCATCTTTGAAAACCTGAAACAGTGACAGCGACAGACAATAAATGCTGGAGTAACTCAGCGGGTCAGGCAGCATCTGTGGAGAACATGGATAGGTGACGTGTCACAGAGTGCTGGAGTAACTCAGCGGGTCAGGCAGCATCTGTGGAGAACATGGATAGGTGACGTGTATTTATCTGTTCATTTGTTCCAGCGTTATTTTCAAAGCGTGTTTGGATCCGTATTGAAAACCTCGGAAGGAAGGAACACTGTGGGGAGAAAGAGAGAGAGGGAGTGACGGAGAGAGTGAGAGAGGGGGAGAGAGAGGGGAAGAGAGATGCGGAGAGAGTGAAGGGAAGAGAGAGGGTTCAGTATAGATACAAAGAGGTCCTTCTGCAGTTGTACAAGGCCCTGGTGAGACCGCTCCTGGAGTATTTTGTGCAGTTTTGATCCCCTAATTTGAGGAAGGACATTCATGCTATTGAGGGAGTGCTGCGTAGGTTCACCAGGTTAATTCCCGGGATGGCGGGACTGTCATATGCTGAGAGAATGGAGCGGCTGGGCTTGTACACTCTGGAGTTTAGAAGGATGAGGGGGGTTCTTATTGAAACATATAAGATTATTAAGGGTTTGGACACGCTAGAGGCAGGAAACATGTTCCTGATGTTGGGGGAGTCCAGAACCAGGGGCCACAGTTTAAGAATAAGGGGTCGGCTATTTAGAACGGAGATGAGGAAACACTTTTCCACCCAGAGAGATGTGAATCTTTGGCCATTTAGAATGGAAATGAGGAAACACTTTTCCACCCAGAGAGTTGTGAATCTGTGGCCATTTAGGACTGAGATGAGGAGAAACTTTTCCACCCAGTTGTGAATCTGTGGAATTCTCTGCCTCAGAGGGCGGTGGAGGCAGGTTCTCTGGATGCTTTCAAGGGAGTGCTATATAGGCCTCTTAAAGATAGTGGAGTTATGGGATATGGGGAGAAGGCAGGAATGGGGTACTGATTGTGGATGATCAACCATAATCACATTGAATGGCGGTGCTGGCTGGAAGGGCTCTACTCCTGCTTTGGGAAGGGGGAGAGAGAAAGGGGGGAGGAATACTCACGGAATATTCTGAAAGGGAGCCAGTGAGCGAAATGGAGGGGAAAAGTCGAGAATTAGTGGAGAGATATCGGGAATTATGACCTTCCTCTCTCTCTCCCCCCCTTTCTCTCCCCACTCTCTCTCTCTCCCCCACTCTCTCTCTCCCCCATCTCTCCCCCCCTCTCTCTCTCCCTCTCTCCCCCCCCCCTCTCTTCTCCCCTGTCTCTCTCCCCCTCTCTCTCTTCCCCCCTCTCTCTCTCTCCCCCCTCCCTCTCTCTCCCCCCCTCCCTCCACCTCACTCACCTGTCTCTGTGTAAGGATACCAATTCCACGCCTTTTCCGTGACGTACAACATGTGTGGAACGAACATACGTGCCCAGTGTGGGAGTTTGCTGTATGTGGATGGGGGGGGGGGGGGGGGGGGGGGGGGGAGAGAGAGAGGGGGAGAGAGAGAGAGAGAGAGAGAGAGAGAGAGAGGGGGAGAGAGAGCGAGAGAGAGAGAGAGAGAGAGAGAGAGAGAGAGAGAGAGAGAGAGAGAGAGAGAGAGAGAGAGAGAGAGAGAGTGCGCTCTCTCTCCCCTTCTCCCTCTCTGCCCCCCCTCTCTCTCCCTCTCTATTAAACACGACAACATATAAAGTGACATACAACAGACTATTATTAGATATGTTTATTTATTGTGTAGATATGCTCTCTCTCCCTCTCTCCTCCCCTCCTCTCTCTCTCCCTCTCTCACCTGCCCAGGTGAATCCGTTTCTCCGTGAACCATCCCATCCCATAAAGAGGATGCAGTTCGGTAACGTTGCTCAGGATCTGGACCCCCTCTCCTGCTCCCGACGCCTCCAGACTGTGTCGACTTATTGTGTAGAGTTGCCCAATATTGTACTGTAGAGGGCACAGGGAGTTAGAGGGGGGGGGGGGGGGTTAGAGAGAGAGAGAGAGAGAGAGAGAGAGAGAGGGGGGGGTTAGAGACGGAGAGAGAAAGAGAGGGAAGGTTAGAGACAGAGAGAGAGAGAGAGAGAGAGGGCGGGTAGAGACGGAGAGAGAGAGCATATATACACAATAAATAAACAGATCTAATAATAGTCTGCTGTATGTCACTTTATGTGAGGAGAGAGAGAGAGAGAGGGGGGGGGGAGAGAGAGAGTGGGGCAGAGATAGAGAGAAGGGGAGAGAGTGAGAGAGAGAGCAGAGAGAGAGAGAGAGAGAGAGAGAGAGAGAGGGTGCATTGAGAGAGAGAGGGATTGTTACCTCTTCCACAGTTAGGGGCATGCAGATCCGGTATTCTTTCACTAACATTTTTCCACTTTGTGTCTCTCCACCCTTCTACTCTCCTCTCCTCTCCCTCTCCTCTCCTCTCCTCTCCTCCCTTCCCCCTCTCGCTTCTCCTCTCCTCTCCTCTCCTCTCGTGTAACCTGTTCTACAGAGATTGTTTTCCCTGAGCTGAATGTTTTTCCCCGCCCAGCAATTAGATGTTTTGTGAATTTTGTCCGAGTGGGATCATGTTACCTCTGGGACAGCTATATCCCGCTCTCTAACAAGTCTCGGTGAGTCCCGCCCACCTGCTTGTGTTCAGTACTTGTCAACACTTTTTAACCTGTGCCACAACCCCTCTGCAAAGTTCCAGGAAACTTTCCGCCCACTTCGAGTACAGGAGCAAAGAGGTCCTTCTGCAGTTGTACAGGGCCCAAGTGAGACCACACCTGGAGTATTGTGTCCAGTTTTGGTCCCCTAATTTGAGGAAGGACATTCTTGCTATTGAGGGAGCCCAGCGTAGGTTCACCAGGGAGTTTATGGAAGGCCATTCAGCCCTTCGAGCCAGCACCGCCATTCATTGTGATCATGGCTGATCGTCCGCTATCAATAACCCGTGCCTGCCTTCTCCCCATATCCCTTGACTCCACTAGCCCCTAGAGCTCTATCAAACTCTCTCTTAAATCCACCCAGTGATTTGGCCTCCGCTGCCCTCTGCGGCAGGGAATTCCATATATTCACAACTCTCTGGGTAAAAAAGTGTTTTCTCACCTCAGTCTTAAATGACCTCCCCTTTATTCTAAGACTGTGGCCCCTGGTTCTGGACTCACCCAAAATTGGGAACATTTTTCATCCATCTAGCTTGTCCAGTCCTTTTATAATTTTATATGTTTCTATAATATATCCCCCCTCATCCTTCTAAACTCCAGTGAATACAAGCCTAGTCTTTTCAATCTTTCCTCATATGACAGTCCCGCCATCCCAGGGATCAATCTCGTGAACCTACGCTGCACTGCCTCAATCACAAGGATGTCTTTCCTCAAATTAGGAGACCAAAACTGTACACAATACTCCAGATGTGGTCTCACCAGAGCCCTATACAACTGCAGAAGAACCTCTCTACTCCTATACTGAAATCCTCTTGTTATGAAGGCCAACATTCATTAGCTTGCTTCACTGCCTGCTATACCTGCACGCCAACTTTCAGTGACTGGTGTACAAGGACACCCAGGTCTCGCTGTACCTCCCCCTTACCTAACCTAACCCCATTGAGATAATAATCTGCCCCCTTGTTTTTGCCGCCAAAGTGGATAACCTCACATTTATCTATATTATACTGCATCTGCCGTGCATCTGCCCACTCACTCAACCTGTCCAGGTCCCTCTGCAACTGTCTAACATCCTCTTCACAGTTCACACTGCCACCCAGCTGTGTGTCATCCGCAAACTTGCTAGTGTTGCTCCTAATTCCCTCTTCCAAATCAGTAATAAATATGGTAAACAGTTGCGGCCCCAGCACCGAGCCTTGCGACACTCCACTCGCCACTGCCTGCCATTCTGAAAAGGACCCGTTCACTCCTACTCTTTGCTTCCGGTCTGCCAACCAATTTTCTATCCATGTCAACACCCTACCCCCAATATCATGTGCTCTAATTTTAGTCACCAGTCTCCCGTACGGGACCTTATCAAAGGCTTTCTGAAAGTCTAGATACACTACATCTACTGGCACCCCTTCATCCATTTTACTTGTCACATCCTCAAAAAATTCCAGAAGATTAGTCAAGCATGATTTCCCTTTGATAAATCCATGTTGACTTGGACTAATCCTTTTACTGCTATCCAAATGCTCCATTATTACCTCTTTAATAATTGACTCCAGCATCTTTCCCACCACCAAAGTCAGGCTAACTGGTCTGTAATTCCCCGTTTTCTCTCTCGCTCCTTTCTTGAAAAGTGGGATAACATTAGCTATCCTCCAATCCACAGGAACTGATCCTGAATCTATTGAACATTGGAAAATGATCACCAATGCATCCACTATTTCTAGAGCCACCTCCCTGAGGACCCTGGGATGCAGACCATCAGGCCCAGGGGATTTATCATCCTTCAGTCCCATTAGCCTACCCAATATATTTCAGTTCCTCTACCCCCTTAGATCTTCTGTCCTCCAGTACATCTGGGAGATTGTTTGTGTACTCCTTAGTGAAGACCGATCCGAAGTACCTATTCAACTCTTCTGCCATTTCCTTGTTGCCCATAAATATTTCACCCGTGTCTGCCTTCAAGGGACCCACATTTGACTTTGCTACTATTTTTCCCTTAACATATCTAAAGAAGCTTTTACTGTTCTTCATTATATTCCTGGCCAGCTTCCCCTCATTCTTCATCTTTTCAGCCCATATTGCCCGTTTTGTTTCATTCTGTTGTCCTATGAAAGTTTCCCAATCCTCTGGCTTCCGGCTACTCTTTGCTATGTTATACATCTTTTCTTTTAGTTTTATTCTATCCCTAACTTCTTTTGTAAGCCACGGTTGACTCCTGCTCCCCTTAGATTCTTTCTTCCTTTTTGGAATGAAATGATCCTGCGTCTTCCGGATTATGCCCAGAAATTCCTGCCATTGCTGTTCCACCGTCATTCCTGCTAGGATCCCTTTCCAGTCTATTTTGGCCAGCTCCTCTCTCATGCCTTCATAGTCCCCTTTGTTCAACTGTATCACTGCCACTTCCAATTTAACGTTCTCCTTCGCAAATTGCAGATTAAAACTAATCATATTATGATCACTACCTCCAAGCGGTTCCTTTACCTCGAGTTCTCTTATCATATCTGGTTCATTGGACAACACTAAATCCAGAATTGCCTTTTCTCTGGTCGGCTCCATTACAAGCTGCTCTAAGAATCCATCTCGGAGGGATTGTACAAACTCTCTTTCTTGGATGGGGCATGTTGGTCAGGGTGGGACTAGTGTAGATGGGGCATGTTGGTCGGGGTGGGACTAGTGTAGATGGGGCATGTTGGTCGGGGTGGGATTAGTGTAGATGCGGCATCTTGGTCAGGGTGGGACTAGTGTAGATGGGGCATGTTGGGACTAGTGTAGATGGGGCATGTTGGTCGGGGTGGGACTAGTGTAGATGGGGCATGTTGGTCGGGGTGGGACTAGTGTAGATGAGGCATGTTGGTCGGGGTGGGACTAGTGTAGATGGGGCATGTTGGTCGGGGTGGGACTAGTGTAGATGGGGCATGTTGGTCGGGGTGGGACTAGTGTAGATGGGGCATGTTGGTCGCGGTGGGCCTAGTGTAGATGGGGCATGTTGGTCGGGGTGGGACTAGTGTAGATGGGGCATGTTGGTCGGGGTGGGACTAGTGTAGATGGGGCATGTTGGTCGGGGTGGGACTAGTGTAGATGGGGCATGTTGGTCGGGGTGGGAGTGTAGATGGGGAAGTGTAGATGGGGCATGTTGGTCGGGGTGGGACTCGTGTAGATGGGGCATGTTGGTCGGGGTAGTGAAAGTTGGGACGAAGGGCCTGTATCTCTTTGCGACTGCACTAAGTCAAACCAAACTGTACTACTAAATTAAATATAATGTTTATCGATGAATTATATATTTATACACACAATATTTATGCCTGTATATATTATTAATAACAAATATATATTAATATTCATGGAGTAACTCAGTGGGTCAGGCAGCATCTGTGGAGAACATGGAAAACTTTTCCACCCAGAGAGTCATGAATCTGTGGCCATTCGGGACTTGACTCAGTGGGACCCGTTGGAACCCAGTCACATGGGGAGGGGTCCACCCGATGCAATATTCCACCACTCACCCATAGCTCCCTTCCTCAATTAGGTCCTGCAGCAATGGGAGGGGGGGGGTGTTGCGGAGGGGTGTGGGGGGAGAGGGTGTGTGTATGTGTGTGCGTGTGTGAGTGTCTGTCTGTGTGTGTGTGTCTGTGTCTCTGTGTGTTTGTGTATGTGTGTGTGTGTTTGTGTGTGCGTGTGTGAGTGTCTGTCTGTGTGTGTGTCTGTGTCTCTGTGTGTTTGTGTGTGTGTGTGTGTGTCTGTGTCTCTGTGTGTTTGTGTTTGTGCGTGTGTGTGTGTGTGTGTGTGAGTGTCTGTGTGTGTGTGTGTGTGCGTGTGTGTGTGTGTGTGTGTGTGTGCGTGTGTGCGTGTGCGTGTGGAGGGGTAGGAGCCAGCGAGGGGCGCCTGAGGGGTGGTGGCTGGAGCTGGCAGTGCGACGGGGCCTCACAGCAGGCACTGCTCGCTGTCGTTCTCCCGCCCGGATCAGAGTCTCCGCTTTCCATTTGGCCACATCTCTGACTCCGGGCTGGGATGCTTGGGGCTGGGATGCTGCTTGCGGCTGGGCTGCTCGGGGCTGCTGCTTGGGGCTGGGCTGCTCAGTGCGTGGCTGCTCGGGGCTGGGCTGCTCAGTGTCCCTCCGGTTGTAAACCTCCGCCGGCCACCCTCGGCCGCAGTAAGGATGCGGTGGTGCATGAAGGGGCGGACCGACCCTGGGTGCGACTGGAGAAGAGACTAATCTGCGCGGCGCTGAACGCCAGGAGACAGTGTGAGACAGGAGGAGACAGTGCCCCGAATGGCAGGAGACAGTGTCACACACACACACACACACACACACACACAAACAACCAATATATAAAATGTCAAGTAATTTCAGAACGTGGTAAACATACAGTGTGTAAACCGGATGATTCAAACATTTAAAGCCTCCTGTAGAAGCTGCTGCTGCTGAAGCAAAAACGTGCTTTAAATAACGTCCAACAAAACACACTCACCATAAACAGAGCAGTACGCTCTCTTGATTTATTCAACAATGTCTTCACTATGGAAATGACGCACTCAGAGCCATCTTGCCGCTAACCGGAAATTACGTCATCGGCGCCATCTTGCCACTAAGCAGAAGTGACGGAATCTTAGGCATCTTAGCAAACACTTTACAACCAATCCATTTTCTGAAAACCTTTTAAAAGCCAAGGCAATTTGGCAAACACTTTACAACCAATCAATTTTCTAAACTTTTTAAAAGCCAAGACAAACAATTTGGCAAGCACTTTACAGCCACATTGAGGTGACTCACCGTCGAGTAGACGTGCTTTCAGTGTTATTCACAGCTCAGAGAGCCGTGATCCTCTCGCTTCCTCCAATTCGCAGAGACTGAGTGAAACACGATGCTTCCGGGATTTATAGTTCCCCCACTTGCCACCAGCGGGGCACCAGAGAGAAAGGCGACATTTTTAAAACATTAATAACTCTCTGATATTTGATTGATGGTAAAAATCCTCCAGTCCAGTCTGGCGGAGGGGGACTCTGAACGAGGTGGCCAAAAATGATAGCCATAAGTGGCGGCGTTCATTTGGAAATTACGAAACAGAAAGTCAGAAAGTGCTCAAGATCTTAGATTTAGTAATATCGATATAATTAGATCTTAGATTTAGTAATATAGATACAATATAATTCTCCCTCTCACTCTCCCTCCCTCTCTCTCTTCTCCTTCTCCCTCTCTCCCTTTCCCCCTCCCTCTCTCTCCCCCTCCCTCTCTCTCTCCCTCCCTCTCTCTTTTCTTTCTCCTTCTCTCTCTCCTTTTCCCCCGCCCTCTCTCTTTCCCTCTCCCCTCTCTCTCCTTCCCCCTCTCTCTCCCTCGCTCTCTCTCCCTCCCCCCCTCTCTCTCCCTCCCCCCCTCTCTCTCTCCCCCCCCTCTCTCCCTCTCGTTTCCTCAGGTAGATGAGGCAACATATACATGTGATTATTAAAATAGACGCACCGCAGATCACGATGTATTGGTCAATCATCTTCTCATCTACAATGTCAGGAAGAGAAGAGAATAGATTAATAATTTCCTCCCTCTCTCTCTCCCCCCCTCTCCCCCCCCCCCCCCCACCCCCCCCCCCCCCCCAACTCTCTCTCCTCACTCCCTCTCCCCCCCTCTCTCTCCCTCCATCCCCAGGGCTGCATTAAGTTGGCTGTAATCAGTTCAGGCCTAGATGTATTTTTTGCGGCCTATATTTAAGGCTTTTGGGCTATTTTAAGACAACTGGGCCCAAGACATTACCAGTTCACGACTAGATGGATTTTTTGGGGCCTATATTTTAAGCTTTAGACTATTTTAAGATAACTTGGCCCAAGAAGGTAGCAGTTCAGGACGAGATGTATTTTGGGCCTATATTTTAGGCTTTAGATTATTTTAAAACAACTTGGCACTGGACATTACCAGTTCAGGCCTAAATGGATTTTGGGCCTATATTTTTGGCTTTAGATTCTTTGAAGGCAGGTTAGCCCTAGACATTTACCAGTTCAGGTTTAGATGGATTGTTTGGGGCTACATTTTAGGCTTTAGATTCTTTTAAGACAAGTTGGCCCAAGAAGTTACCAGATCAGGCCTAGATGGATTTTTCTTGGGCCTATATTTTAGGCTTTAGACTATTTTAAGACAACTCGGCCCTAGACCAGGGGTGGGGAACCTTTTTACATTGGAAGGCCGCATTAAGTTAGCTGTAATTTAATAAGGCCACATCCAAGAAGCTTCAATTAGATAACTTCAAAAAAATGAAAACATTTTGTTAATTCTTTTTTTTTTGTTAATATATTTTTATTAGAAGCAAACATTATGGTGAAACCATTTCATGTGTATCAATCATACATTATTAATATCAATTGAGGATTCATTCTGCTTCTATTTTTTTTTATATAGATAGAAAGTAAAAAAGAGAGAGAAAGAAAAACATAAATGTCAAGATAAAAAAAAGAATGGAATGATTTACTAATAATACATCATTGGAGATAGGTTCGAAGATTATAAAGTATAACTTTTCATCTGATCCTGAGTTCAAGTTTCAGTTAGGTTCCCGTGCCGAACCAATCTACCCTTTCAAATAATCGATGAATGAAGACCATATTCTAACAAAAAGTTCTTGTTTGTCCATTAAGACAAATCTGATTCTTTCCAGGTGTAGGGTCTCCGACATTTCCATAATCCGCATTTTAATTGTGGGGGTTATAGGACCTTTCCAAAATTGTAATATTAATTTCTTCCCAGTTATTATACTGTAGTCTAGAAAGTTTATTTGGCTTGTTGTGCATGTTAGACTTTGTTCTGATATTCCAAGTATTATTAGTTTTGAGTCAGGATCCAGTTTAGTATTAACAACTTCAGAAATTATTCTAAAAATATTAATCCAGAAATTTTTGATTTTTATACAATTTGCAAACGTATGTGTTGTTAGCCTCTAGATGCTGACATTTATCGCAGATTGGAGAGATGTGTGGGAACATTCTATTTAGTTTTACTTTAGAGTAGTGTAATCTGTGCAATACTTTAAATTGTATTAAAGCATGTCTGGATTTAACGAGCATTGATGTGTATATTGTAGACTTTTGTCCCAAATATCTTTCGTTATAGGTTGTCCTAATTCATTTTCCCATGTATGTCTATATGATTCCGTCGATGGGACCTCACTATCTAAAGGGTATTATAAATATAAGTTGTTAATTTTTCTGTATTAGGATGTTTATTCAAACATTCATCAAGGATTTCTGGTTCCCTACTCCTATAGTCTTGTGTATTAGATTTAACATAATCTCTAAATTGTAGATATCTAAAAAAAATATTTGAGTGTAGTCCATAAATCTGTTGTAACTCCTGAAATAAAAGACAAGTGCCTTTCTTATAAAGATGTCCCATCTTTTTAATTCCGTCATTTGTCCATTGTGTGAAACCTTTATCCAGTATGGAAGGTTTGAATAAGGGATTGTTTACAATGGGGAGACAGTGATATTTTATCCAATTTTAAAGCCTTTTTTAATTGTTTCCAGATTTGTATACCACTATGTATTATAGGGTTTTCCCTATAGGTTTTTATGTGCAATTTTGTGGGTGCAAACATAATCGAACCGATTTTAAAAAGTAAACAATCTTCCTTTTCCATCCTAAACCAGTCTGGTTGTTGATCCATTTCTTCCAGCCAGAAATTCATGTTTTTAATATGGACTGCCCAAAAATAAAACAGAAAATTTGGTAAAGCTAAACCTCCATTAGTCTTTGATTTACATAAATGCTTATTGCTTATTCTATGATTCTTATAATCCCAAATGAAACTTGTAACAGTGGAGTCGACTTTAAAAAAAAGATATATATCGGGATTGACTGAAATAAGTACAGTAATTGCGGCAAAAAGATCATTTTTATAGCATTAATTCTACCAAATATTTAAATGGGGAGTGTTTTTCAATACTGAATATTCTTATTTAGGTTATTCAGTAAAGGTGAGGTTTGATTTAAATAAAGAAGTATATGTCTTAGTTACATAAATTCCTAAATATTTAAAAATTTCCTCTACTATTTTAAAAGGGGATTGTTGTAGTGTATGTAAATTGCGTTCCGTTGTTGGCATGAATTCGCTTTTATTCCAATTAATTCTATATCCTGAAAACTGACCAAATTGAGTTATTAGATTTAATAAATTTGGAATACTACTTTCTGGCTTTGTAATATATATTAATACATCATCTGCATACAAGGAGATTTTATTCATTGTGTCTTTAGTATTATACCCATGTATTTCAGGATGAGCTGTGACACTTTCTGCTAATGGTTCAATTGCAAGAGTGAATAACAATGGGGACAGCGGGCACCCTTGTCTACAACCTCTAGAAAGATTAAATTTAGTTGATAACATTTGGTTTGTTAGTATTCTAGCTGTTGGGTTAGAATATAAAAGTTTAACCCATGTACAGTACTTCTCTCCCAATTGAAATTTTTCCCTCACCGAAAATAAATATGATCATGCCACCTGATCAAATGCTTTTTCAGCATCTAGCGAAATAATTGCACGGTCTGCATTAGCAATTCTATTTGAGTATATAATATTAAATAGTTGTCTCAAATTGTAAAATTAATAACGTTTTGGAATAAAACCTGTTTGGTAGGGGGGTATTAATTTGTTAATCACTAAACTCAATCTATGAGGTAGAATTTTAGTTAATATTTTCTGATCAGTATTTAAGAGAGCTATTGCTCTATATGAACCTGGATCTTCCAGATCCTTATCAGTTTTTGGTATAAGTATTATTGTAGATTCGTTTAAAGTTTCTGGGAGTTTCTGTTGAGTATAAACGTGTTTATACAGTGTCTGTAAACGTGGGGAAATCAGATCATAAAATGTTTTATAAAATTCAGAGCTTAGGCCATCAGGGCCTGCAGCCTTTCCATTTTTAAAAGATCTAATTGACTCTTCAATATCTTTTATCGTTATTTCAGAACCTAGTAGTTCTCGCTCTTGCAAATCTAAACCCGTAAGATTACATTTACATGGTCCGAGATTGTAATTTTATGATATTGCGAGTTGTAGGTGAATGGAATAAGTTTAGAGTCTACTAAGAAATAGTCTATCCTTGAATAAGTTTTATGCACCGGTGAATAAAATGAATATTCTCGTCCGGATGGATTTTCAATTCTCCAGACATTCTTGATGTTGGCAGTATTAATATATGAGTTTAAAAATTCACTTGACTGAGATTTTAATTTTATTTGAGTTGATGATCTGTCTAAATAAGAATCTAGTGTACCATTTAAGTCTCCACCAATTATTAAATTATATTGCGTGCATTCCGGGATAGTATTGAATATTCTCCTGAAAAACAATGGGCTATCAAAATTTGGTCCATATACATTAAGAAGAGTCACTTTTTTTTAATATAACTCACCTACTAATACAATATATCTGCCGTCAATATCTTCTATAGTTGATATATATTTAAAAGGTATACCTTTATGGATTAATATTGCAACCCCTCTAGATTTATGTGTGAATGAAGAGTGATACGTTTTAGCAATCCATTTTGCTTTCAATCTGTGTTGTGCTTCGTTTTTAAGATGAGTTTCCTGGAAGAATACTATATCTGTTTTAAACGATTTTAAATGAGCTAATACTTTACCTCTCTTGATGGGTTCATTAATTCCCTTAACATTCCAACTACAGAATGTAATTCCTTCGCCCCCAGTTTTCATATTTACGTCTTGCATCTTATGATTATGGTGGTCTATGTTAGAGCAGATGGTTCAGCACATTAAACCCTACCTTGGGGGGGGGGGGGGGGGGGGGGAGCGTGGGAGAAACAGGTTTTTAGTCTCTCCCTTCGGGGGGTGCGACTTTTCTTGTTGTGTCCCCCGTCACCGTCTGTGCTGAGGCCTAATGGCGGAGCTGGCAGCCTCGGAGCTATGGCGGCGGTGCTCCAGCGGCGACCCGGCTTCAAAGCTGTGGTGCTCCAGTGGCGACCCGGCTTCAGAGCTGTGGTGTTCCAGCGGCGACCCGGCTTCAGAGCTGCGGTGCTCCAGTGTTCCAGCGGTGGACCCTGCTTCAGAGCTGCGGTGCTCCAGCGGCGACCTGGCTTCAGAGCTGCCGTGCTCCAGCAGCGCTCCAGCGGCGACCCGGCTTCAGAGCTGCGGTGCTCCAGCGTTCCAGCGGCGGACCCTGCTTCAGAGCTGTGTCGGTGTTCCAGCGTTCCGGTGACGGCGGTGGCGGCAGCCTGGCTTCGGAGGCTCGGCTGTGGGCCTAGTGGATGATAACATCAGAGGCCTGGATCGCCTCAGCGCAGAGGGTGAACAAGGAGGGAAGAAGACAAAGACTTTAAAACTTTTGCCTTCCACCACAGTGAGGAGGTGCCTGGTGAACTCACTGTGGTGGATGTTAAATATGTGTTTATTGTGTGTTTTGTTTTTATTATATGTTATGACTGCAAGGTAACGGAATATTGTTCCGACCAAAAGGTCTGAATGACAATAAAGGATACTTTACATTTTTACTTTTACTTACTTACACCCAAACATCAGATAGATGAATTTTAGATTGCGTAGATTTTCCTCTCGGACATATCTCCTTAAATAAAACTTATAATTCCATTCAAAATAAAAATTATAATATAATATAAAATAGAAAAGGTTAAAGAGTGTTAATTCTAAAGTTAATTAGCCTTTTAATGACTTTGTTGTGACTGCTTTCTGTAGTCTAGAGTCGCATTGGAACTAAATCATGAGTTAAACAGGTGCTAAACAGCCCTCATGACTTACTAATGTTTTAATTGTGGCTTTCAGTCGCGGAGGATTATTTTGTTGAACCTTCCTTTTAGAATCATAAAAAATCATAGAAAATAGGTGCAGGAGTAGGCCATTCGGCCCTTCAAGCCTGCACCGCCATTCAATATGATCACGGCTGATCATCCAACTCAGTATCCTGTACCTGCCTTCTCTCCATAGCCCCTGATCCATTTAGCCACATCTAACTCCCTCTTAAATATAGCCAATGAACTGGCCTCAACTACCTTCTGTGGCAGAGAATTCCACAGACTCACCACTCTCTTGTGTGAAAAATGATCTTCTCATCTCGGTCCTAAAAGACTTCCCCCTTATCCTTAAACTGTGACCCCTTGTTCTGGAGTTCCCCAACATCGGGAACAATCTTCCTGCATCTAGCCTGTCCAACCCCTTAAGAATTTTGTAAGTTTCTATAAGATCCCCCCTCAATCTCCTAAATTCCAGCGAGTACAAGCCGAGTCTATCCAGTCTTTCTTCATATGAGAAGAAGAAGAATCTCTTTATTGTCATTGCACGTGGTGCAACAAAATTTTAAAAAGTCAATCCAACGGTGTGATTCACAAGAACAATCTTAAAAATATAAGGAAGGGTAAAAATATATACATATAAAAAAACAATTCAGTTGAATGTGAGTGTTATTTCTTATTTTGTATTGTTAAGCTCACGTATGGCTATGGGGTAGAAGCTGTCTCTGAGTCTGTTCGTGCGAGTTTTGAAAGACCTGTACCATCTACCAGAGGGCAGCAGGTGGAACAGGTTGTGTCCAGGGTGGGAAGGGTCCTTCAGGATGTTGGCTGCCCTGCCAAGGCAGCGAGAGCTGAAGATGTCCTTCAGGGAGGGCAGTGGGCAGCAGTGATTTTTTGGGCCTGTTGATGACCCTATTGGGCTCTCCTTCCGCTGCAGAGCAGCTGGCATGCCATGTGGTTATACAGTACGCCCGCACACTCTCGATAGAGCAGCGGTAGAAGACACCAGCAGCTTCTCTTTCCAGGTTGTTTTTTCCTGAGGATCCTCAGAAAGTAGAGTCACTGCTGAGCCTTCTTGACTACTATGGTGGTGTTTGTGGTCCAGGAGAGAACCTCCGCAATTTGTGTGCCCAGGAATCTGAAGTTTGGAATATGGAAGTCCTGCCATCCCAGGAATTCAGTCTGGTGAACCTTCTCTGTACTCCCTCTATGGTAAGAATGTCTTTGCTACAGATTAGGAGACCAAAACTGTACGCAATACTCCAGGTGTGGCCTCACCAAGGACCCTGAACAACTGCAGTAGAACCTCCCTGCTCTTGTAACTCAAATCCTTTTGCTATGAATGCCAACATACCGTTTCGCTTTCTTCACAGCCTGCTGCACCTGCATGCCTACTTTCAATGACTGGTGTACCATGACACCCAGGTTCCGTGTTGTATCCCCTCTTTTCCTAATCGGCCACCGTTCAGATAATAGTCTACCCTCCTGTTTTTTGCCACCAAAGTGGATAACCATCACATTTATCCACATTACTGCATCTGCCATGCATTTTGCACCACTCACCCAACCTATCCAAGTCACCTTGTAGCCTCCTAGCATCCTCCTCACAGCTAACACTGCCCCCCCAGCTTCGTGTGTCCCTCCGCAAACTTGGAGATGTTGCATTCAATTCTCTCATCCAGATCATTAATATATATTGTAAATAGCTGGGGTTCAGCACTGAGCCTTTGCGGTACCCCACTAGTCACTGCCTGCCATTCTGAATGACCCGTTTACTCCTACTCTTTGCTTCCTGTCTGCCAGCCAGTTCTCTATCCACATCAAATACACTGAACCCCAATACCGTGTGCTTTAAGTTTGAATGCTAATCTCTATGTGGGACCTTGTCGAAAGCCTTCTGAAAGTCCAGATATAACACCTCCACTGGTTCTCCCTTATCCACTCTACTAGTTACATCCTCGAAAAAATTCTATAAGATTCGTCAAGACATGAATTACCTTTTCATTAAAACCATGCTGACTTTCTCCTAATGATTTCACCACTTTCCAAATGGCTTGCTATCCCATCTTTAATAACTGATATAAGTATTTTCCCCATACCGATGTTAGGACAACCTGGTCTGTAATTCCCCGTTTTCTCTCTCCCTCCCTTTTTTAAAAGTGGGGTTACATTACCTACATCCAAATTCCTCAGGGAACTACTCTAGAATCTAAAGAGTTTTGAAAAATTATCACTAATGCATCCACAATTGTGAGGCATAACTTCCGTAAGTATTCTGGGAAGCCAGCCTATCTGGCCCTGGGGTTTTATCGGCCTTTAATCCCTTCAATTTACCTAAACACCATTACCCCGGGCTAACTGGACTTCACTCAGTTCCTCCATCTCATTTTGACCCCCGGTTCCCCTGCTTTTCCGGCAGATTATTATGGTCCCCTTCCCCCTAGTGAAGACAGAACCAAAAGTAGTTATTTCAAATTGTGTCTGCCTTGTCCATGTTCCCCATGATCATCAATTCACCAGTTTCTGATACAAGGGACCTACATTTGTTTTAACTAACCCTTTTCTCTTCACATTATCTATAAAAAAACATTTGCAGTCCGTTTTTATGTTCCCTGACAGTTTTTACTTTCATAATCTATTTTTCTCCTTTACAAATTAAGCTCTTTTGTCCTCTGCTGGACTCTGAATTTCTCCCAGTCCTCTGGTAGGCTGCTTTTTCTGCTCATTTGTTATGCTTCATCTTTAGTTTTGGTTACTATTCCCTGATTTCCCTTGTTATCCACGGATGCACTACCCTTTCCTGATTTATTCTTTTGCCAAACTGGGATGAACAATTGTTGTTAGTTCATCAATGCAGTTCTTTACTCTTTGGTGTTTACAATACGTTTCATTTTAAGATTAAAACAAAAATAATAAAAGACGAACAAAAAACATATTAAATTAAAAATAAAACGGATTTGGTCTACAAAATTTTGTATTCATTTTTTCAAAAGGCCGCATTTAATGACCTAGAAGGCGCATGCAGCCTTAAGGCGCAAGGTTTCCCCACCCGCCCTTGACATTACCAGTCAGGACTAGATGGCTTTTTTGGCCTATATTTTAGGCTTTAGACTATTTCTTAATACAAATTGGCCCCAAACATTACCTGATCTGGACTAGATGGATTTTGGGGGCCTATATTTTAGGCTTTTCGATTCATTTTAAGAACAAGTTGGCCCTAGACTTTCCTCAGTTCTGGCCTGATGTTTTTTTTGGGCTAACTTTTAGGCTCTATATTCTTTTTAGGCAAGTTGGCCTTGAGACATTACCAGTTCAAGGCTAAGCATGGATTTTGAGCCTATATTTTAGGCTTTCAGATTCTTTTTAAGAACTTGCCCTAGGACATTACCAGATTCAGTGTTTAAGACAGGAACTGCAGATGCTGGGAAAATCGAAGGAAGAGAAAAATGATGGAGGAAATCAAGCGGCGTGTGGGCAGCCACTATGGAAACGAATAGGCAATGTTTCAGGTCGAGACCCTTCTTCGTCAGTGTGGTGAGGGGGAGAGAGGAGAGAGAGAGAGAGAGAAGAAAGACGGAGGAAGTAACAGAGGAGGAAGGGAGAAGAGGGGAGGAAAGAGAGAGAGTGAGAGGGGAGAGAGAAAGAGGAGGGGGAGAGAGAGAGAGAGAGAGGAAAGAGAGAGGTGGGAGAGAGAGAGGAGGGGGAGAAGAAGAGAAGAGAGGGGATGGAGAGAGAGAGAGAGGGGAGGAGATAAGTCTGAAGAAGGGGTTTCGACCCGAAAACGTGCCTATTTCTTTCGCTTCTATGACCAGTATCAGGGATTAGATGGATTTTTGGGCCTATATTTTGGGTTTTCGATTATTTTATGACAAGTTGGCCCTAGACGATCACCATTTCAGGCACTAGATGGTTTTTTGGGCCTAAAATTCTAGGCCTTTAGTTATTTTAAGGCAAAGTTGTGCCTTAGGACATTACCAGTTCAGGCTAAGATGGATTTTGGCTATATTTTAGGCCTATAGACTATTTTAAGGAAAGTTGGCCCTAGACATTACCAGTTCGGGACTAGAGGATTTTGGGCCACATTTTTTGGCTATGTAGACAACTTTACGATTTAAAGTTTTTCAGAAAATACAGGTGAAATTTTGCAAAACACAGTCCAGTTTCTCACAATTAATTGGCGATTAAAATTCTTGTCCTTATCCACCATTTAGGAGAAGTTACAGCAGTTCTTACACCCTTAAAAATAGAGGGGGAGTGATGGAGAGGGGGGCAAGAGAGAGAGAGAGAGAGGAGAGGAGCAGGGCGGGGGAGAGAGGGGGGGGGGGGAGAGTGGAGACGGGGGTGAGAGAGAGAGAGAGAGAGGGGGGGGGGGGAGGGAGGAGGGGAGAGGGGGGGAGGAGGAGAGAGGGGGGGAGAGAGCGACACAAATTCAGTTAATATAATTAACAAGACACTTCTGGACCTTCGGCCCACTGTGTCCGTGCCGACCAGCGACTGGCCCCGTTCCACACACTGTTTAGTTTAGAGATAAGCTTGGGAACAGGCCTTCGGTCCACTGTGTCCGTGCAACCAGCGAGCCGCCGTTCCACACCATAGTTTTGGTTTAGAGTTATATGGTGGAAACAAGGCCTTCGGCCACCGAGTTCATGCACGACACAGCGATACGCCCTTACACATTGGCTAGTTTAGTGATACAGGGCGGAAACAGGTCCATTCAGACCAACTTGCCCACACTGGCCAACATGCCCCATCTACACTGGTCCCACCTGCTGCCCCACGTTTGGCCCATATGCCTCCAAACCTGTCCTATTCATGTACCTATCCAAGTGTTGTGATAGTCCATGCCTCAACTACCTCTCCGGCAGCTCACTTCCATTACAACCCTCCACCCTCTGTGAGGAAAGGTTTGCCCCTCAATCTTATTCAATTTTTCCCACCCCCACCTCTCTCACCTGAAAACCTATGTCCTCTGGTCCTTGATTCCCCTACTCTGGGCAAGAAAATCGGTGCGTTTACCCGATGTATTCCTCTGGGATTTTGTACACCTCTATAAGATCAACTCATCCTCCTGCGCTCCACGAATATAGAGTCCCAGCCTGCCCCAACCGCTCCCTGTTGAGGTGGCTGGAGGAAAACTCCAGTGGGATGAGGCAGCTTCTATGGAGCGAACGAAACAGGCATCTTTCGGGTCGAGATCCCTTCTTCAGACGTGGGGTCAAACTTGCAAATCATGCTCGAAAGTGAAAACTGCAATTCCTTTAAAAATTCATCCCTCCCTCCCTCTCCTCCTCTATCTTTCCCTTCCCTCTCTCCTTTTCTTCTATGTCTTCTCTCCCGCTCTCCTTTCTCTCTGTCTCTACCCTCTCTCTACCTTTCCTCTCCCCCTCCCCCTTCACTTCAATTCTTCATGTTTTGCTCCATTCTTCATTTCTCCTCTTCTCTTCCCCTCCCTTCCCGCAGCCTCACTCCTCCACCTCTCCCTCATCTCTACCCTTCTTTCCTTCCTCTATCTCCTCCCCTGCCCTGTATCGTTTACCTTTCCCTTTCCCCTTTCTCTCTCCCCCCCTCTGTTTCTATCTCTCCTCTCCCTCTATTGCCCCTCTCTCCTTTGTCTCTCTTTCTCTCCCCCATTCTCTCATCCTCTCATCTCCCTTTCCCGGGGGGGCGGGACATCCGGCCTCTGAACTGATCGCACGTCCCCATGGTGGAGAGAGGACTTCACTCAACCGGGCGGGTGGGGCGCGAAGCGGCGGGATTGGAGGAGAGGGACGTCAGTGTATAGGGTAGGGAGAGGGAACCGCCCCCTTTGTCTCTCTTGGTCCGCGTAGCAGAAGGAGTGAGAGAGGGAGAAGGAGAGAGAGGAGTGTGGGTGGGGGGGGGAGGGAGGGAAAGAGATATTGGAGGAGAATTGAAGAATTGAGTGAAATTGAGGATTTGAGTGAAAGGGGGGAAGTGGAAGAGAGGGAAGGAGGAGATGGAGGGAGAAGAGAGAGATTTAAAGGAGGGGAGAGGGAAGGAGGGGGGGGAGAGGGGAGGGAGAGAGCAGAGAGGGATAGAGCCAGAGAGACAAAGGAGAGAGGGAGTGAAAAATAGAGGAGAGAAGAGGGAGAGAGAGAAAGGGGTGAGGGAAAGATGAGGAGGGGAGAGAGAGGAGAAAGAGTGAGGGAGAGAATGAAAGGAGAGGGAGCGGGATAAGATATGCGAGAGGGAGAGAGAGAGAGAGATGGAGAGAGAGAAGAGAGAAATGAGAGAGGGAGAGGAGGAGGAAGGAGAGAGGGAGAGAGATTGAGGGCAGGGTGAGGAGGAAGGAGGGAGGGAGAGATGGAGGGGAGGAGAGGAGCGAGAGAGGAAGAGAAAGAAGGGGAGGAGATAGAGGTGAGAGAGATGGAGGAGTGTTTGCTGCGGGAAGGAGTGAGGGATGTTGGGGGGAGGAGGGATAAAGAGAGAGAGAAATGAAGATTGAGTGAAAAATGAAGAATTGAGTGAAAATAGCGGGCAGGTGGGGGGAGGGAGGGCAGGAGAGACCGAGAGAGAAAGATAGAGGAGAGCGAGAGAGAAAGGTAGGAAGGAGAGGAGAGGGGAAGAGAGAGACAGAGAGAAAGGAGAGGGAAAGAAAGATGAGGAGAGGGGGGGTGCGATGAGAGGGCGGGAGAGAGGTGGCGTGAGGAGAGGGCAGAGAGAGAGGGGAGGGAAAGATAGAGAGGAGAGAGAGAGATGAGAGGGTAAGATAGAGGAGAGGATGAGGGGAGTGAGAGAGGGATGAATTTAAAGGGAATTGCAGTAGTTTCACTTTCGGAGCAGATTTGCAAGTTGTGCCAGCATCTGAGGAAGGGTCTCAGGCCCGTAACGTTGTCTTATTTTCCTTCGCTCCATGGATGCTGCCTAAACCGCTGAGTTTCTCCATGCATTTGTGTCTTCCACTAGTATAATTCAATCGTTAGCTACCTTTCAGACGTGGGAGGTTGTGCGTGGAGGTAGTGTGCGGTGTGTGCGGGCACAGAAATACTCCAGGGTGGTTCTCAACCAGGGCCCTGCCACAACTGCATGGAAGGACCTCTTTGCTTCCACTCAACTCTTTCTATGTTATTCTTTAGTGTGCCTTTCCAAATAATATGAAAACATCTTTTACACTTTTTGGACAACTTGATGTTTTATTTGTTCTTTGAAATATGTTCTTCAACCAGTTTAGTCTAAATTAGTTTGGAGATAGAGTGTGAAAAATAGGCCTTCGGACCCACCGGGTCCGTACCGAAACAGCCGAGTTCGCCCGTTCACACACTAGGTTAGTTTGGAGTAGTTACAGCCCGGGAAACAGGCCCGTTCGGCCCAACGGAGTCCGTGACGACCAGCGACCCCCGCACTATCCTACAACACACCAATACGGGGACAATTTACAACCTTTACCAGAAGTCAATTAACCAACAAACCCGCACATCTTTGGAGGTGAGAGGAAGCCAGAGGCCCGGAAAATCCCATGGCAGGTCAAGGGGGAGAGACGTGTAAACTCTGCACCAGACTGCACAGTTGGTCGGGATGGAACTCGGGTCTCTGGCACCGTGAGGCGGCAAACTCTACCGCTGGGCTACCGTGACGCCCAGAGAGGGAGGGAGAGGTGAATACATCTCTTCCCTCTCTCCCTCATCCCCCCTCTCCTTCTCTCTCTATCCCTTGGCTTCTTACCTCTCTCGTCCCTTCATCCTCTCTCTTTCCACCCTCTTTTTCCTCCCCCCCTCCCCCTCTTCTTCTACCTTTTTTCGGCTGCTATCCCTCTACTCTCCACCTCTTTCTCTTCTCTCCCTCTCTCGCTCTCTCCCTCTCTCTTCCTCTCTCTCTCTCTCTCCCTCCCTCTCTCTCTCTCTCTCCCCGACACACACAGTACACACACAAACAGTGGGAGGGAAGGTGGGATAGTGGAAGGAGGAGAGGAAGAGAGTGAGGGAAAGGAGTACGACTTCTTTCCACATAATGCTCCAAATTCCTACCCCTCTCTCTCTCTAATATCTCTCCCTTTTCCCTCTTACCCTCCCCTTATTTATCTCCTCCTTCCTCCCCCTCCCTTCCCATCCTTTCTTTTACAATTTCTCTCCCTCTCTCCAAAACTATCTCAAAAACGTTCTCCATTCTTTCCAACTTCCCAGACCTTTTCTCTCACTCATTCCTAACCCCTCTCTCTTCCTCCCCCCCTCTCTCTCTCAATCTCTCCAAACTTGCCCGAAAAATTCTCAAAAGTTAATCAAAACTCTTCTCAATCTTTCTCCCCCTCCCATTCTTCCCCCTCTTCATCCTCCTCTCCCTTCTCAATCTCCAAAACGTCCTCAAAACGTTCTCAAACTCTCAAAAACGTTCTCAAAAACTCTCCCGAAAGTTCTCTCTTCCTCCTCCCCCCTCTCTGCCCCTCCATTTTCTCTCCCCTCCCTTTCTCTCTCCCCTCCACTCTTTCTCCTCTCCCTTAGTCACCCCCCTCTCTCTACTCTTAATTTCTCTCACAAAAACTTGCTGATAAATGATCATCTAAACTCTCCAAAACTTTCTCTCACACTCTCGCCTCCGCCTCATTCCCTCTCTTCTTCTCTCCCCTCCTTCCCTCTCCCTTCCCACCCTCAATGCACCAAAAAACAACAAAAACCACCCCGGAAACCAAAAGCCGCGGCGTTTCGCCTCCACCCCGGACGCCTGAGACCGCGTCCCGCGTTGCCAGAGCGGTGCGCAGCCCTTTACAGCGTTCCCCCCTCCCCGCGGAAAGCGGCCTTTGTGGACGTCGAGGTGGCTTCGGGGGGAATCGGCTGCAATAGAAGCGGGTATGGAGCAAAGCGCCGCCATCGCAGCGGGGAGAGGCACGATGCAGCCAGCGATGATGATTCCCTTTTAATGCAGCCAGGATGGATGCAATCCTTCTTTAATGCGCGGGGGGGGGAACATGCACAGGCGCCTTGCCGGCCGATCCCCGCGTTTTATAACTCGCCTATATTCACCTTCAGGCCGAGTTGAGTCTCATTTCCAAACCACCAGCCGCCCTCGCGGGGCAACGGCGCGACTGTGGGAGCCCGGAGCGGCCGAAACAGGGCACCCTTCCGCCCATTCCCCCCTGCCTAGCCCGCAGTTGGCAGCGTTCCTGAAATCGGGGGATACGCACGTCCCCCATCACCCCCAAGCACAGAGAGAGGAGGAGAGAGGCACAGAGAGAGAGAGGGGGGGCACAGAGAGAGAGAGGCACCTGACAGAGAGAAGAGGAGAGGCAAGAGATGAGAGAGAGAGACACACACCACGGAGACGAGAGAGGCACAGAGTAGAGAGAGGGCACAGAGAGAGAGAGAGGCATCCAGAGATGAGTCGAGAGAAGAGGGGCACAGATGAGAGAGATGAGAGGGGGCACAAGAGAGAGAGAGAGAGGGCACAGAGAGTGAGAGAGGCACAGAGAGAGAGAGGCACAGAGTGAGATGTGCGGACTGAGAGAGAGGCAGGAGAGAGGCTAGGATGAGACACAGAGAGAGAGAGGCACAGAGAGAGAGAGAGGCACAGTGGAGAGAGACGAGGGACGAGGTGGAAACAGGCCTCTTCAGCCAACGCCACATGGCCTACATGCCCCTTCTACACTAGTACCATCTCCTACCACGTTTGGCCCATATCCCTCACAACATATCCCTATCATGTACCTGTCCAAGGGTTGCGATAGTCCAGATCAACTACATCCTCTGGCAGCTGTTCATACACCCACCAACAAGTTGTCCCTCAGATTTCCTATTCCATTTCCCACCCCGCCTCTCTCACCTTTAAAATGGTGTCGTCTGCTAGAGTCAGAGAGATACCGGGGGATGGAGAGAGAGAGATATATAGAGAGAGCGATATAAATGCAGAGAGAGAGGGGGAGAAAGAGAGAAAGATGGTGTGAGATTTGCGATGTGCTACAATCACTACTCAGAGACTAAATCATGGAAGCAAGAGATTTTATTTGCGATTGTCTGCAGAGTCGGGTGCCTCTCCAAGTTGAGGGACACATCAAAGTCTGAAAAGGTAAACCCCTTTATACACACAATTCTACATTCAACATCCACTTCAGACCTTCTCCAATCAGGCATGAGGGTGGCACAATCTGTAGGTACGTCCCACAGTACCTCCCACATCATACATCGCATGTCCAGAATGTGCTTGGTAATGAGCAGTTCTTGACCAGGGAGGTGTGTTGTATTATTAATTTTATTTTATTAAGTATGCTAGTTGTCTATGACCTGCCCCTAGTTTTACTCACCTCCAACTGAACTCTCTCAGTTCCTCCTATATCAGCTCATAAAACTTAAGCTATAGTGCAAGAGGTCCCATTTATCACTCCCTTCCTACTGATCGGTTCTATCTATCACTCCCTTCTACGCTACACAATGCTATTACTTCTTACTCAAGGACTGCTCTGGTAACATTTATACACAGCTGTCAGAATCCTCTCCCTCGGACCTCTACGCGGCGTTCTGAGATCCTCTTTTTAAGCCCTTACAATAGTGGTTTAATCACTTTATCCTCTCACAGAGGGGAAAAGATGAGAGAGAGTCAGAGATGGACTGAAACAGTTGTTAACAGAGAGAGAGGCAGAGAGAGAGAGAGGGGCAGAGAGAGAGAGAAAGAAAGACAGGAGGTGAGAGGAGAAAGAGAGAAAAGACAGAAAGAGAGTGGGGAAACAGAGAGGGAATGAGCACAGAGAGGAGAGACGGAGAGAAAGAGATATGGTGAGAAACATAGGGAGAGAGGGAGATGGGGAGAGAGAGAGAGTTAGTGAGAGACGGAGTGAGACCGAGAGAGAGGCAAGAAGGAGAGTGTGAGAGAGTGAGAGAAGAGAGAGCAGAGAGAGAGAGAGAACAAAAATAGAGAAATAGAGAGAACCGAAAGAGGAGAGCACAGAGAGAGATAGAGAGAGACAGAAAGAGGAGAGAGATAGATCGATGGAGAGAAAGAGAGCAAAGGTAGTCAGATACAAAGGACAGAAAGAGACAGAGAAAGACAGAGAGAGAGAAGAAAGGAGAGATAGAGAGAGGAGAGTGAAGAAGAGCGTGAGTTACAGGGAGTGAGAGCCAGAGAGAGAGGGAGAGAGAGAAGAAACAGAGAGGGGGAAAAGAGAGAGAAGAAGAGAGTCGACAGACCATAGGGAGAGAGTAGAGGAAAGAGATACAGAGACAGAAAGGACAGACAGAGGGAGAGAGGAGAGGCAGGACAGAGAGAGAGGAGAGAGAGACAGAGAGAGAGGAGAGGAGATGACAGAGGGAGGGAGAGACAGAGCAAGAGATTCAAACGACTGATGAGAAGGAGAGAGAAAACAGAGAGTGGGAGTATTGAGAGAGACAGAAAGTGAGAGGAGACAGAGAGAGACCAAAAAGAGAGTGCTGGAGGTAACTAGATGTCAGGCTGCATCTGTGGAGAATGATAGACACAAAGTGCTGGGACGTAAACTCAGGGGACAGGCGCATCTGTGGAGAGATGGAATGGGTAACATTGGGTCAGAGACGCTTCTTTGTTTAGTTTAGTTCAGAGATGCAGCGCGGAAACAGGTCTTTCGGACCGCGGATTCCCACGCCGGACCAGCGATCACCCCATACACTAGCAATATCCTACGCACATAGTTTTTTAACAATTTTGCAGAGGCCGATTATTCTACAACCCTGAACGTCTTTGAAATGTTGGAGGACAACCAGAGCACCGGAGTAAAAACCCAGCAGGTCAAGGGGGAGAGACGTACAAAACTCCACAAAGACAGCAGCCGTAGTCAGGATCGGGGCCCGGCTCTCTGGCGGTGAGGCAGCAACTGTACCGCTGCGCCACTGTGCCACACAGAATTATATAACGGTTTCCTCCACCATAAACGCACCCAATATGTGCTAGTAATGTCCTGCTTGCCAGCTTGTTGACCTCTGTGTTTCCCCCTGCAGGGATTTAGGAGCCGTTGCTGTGCACGGAGTGACGGGGTCGTGAGCGGCCATTGAGGGCAGCCAGGGTGCTTGTGAGCCCCTTCCCCTCATGTGCTCAGTGTGCGGGCTGAGCTTCGAGGGCTGAGCTTCAGTGGAGGACAACATGACGGGGCACAACAAGGAGAGAGCGTTATGAGTGTGACGTGTGTGGCAAGGCCTCCCGTCAGTACCCGAGCGAGCTGGAGATCCACAGGCGTGTGCACTGCAGTGAGAGGCCCTTCACCTGCTCCTGACTGCAGCAAGAGCTTCAAGACGGCGCAACACCTGAGCTCCCACCGGCAGGTGCACATGGGCGAGAACCCCATAGCTGCTCTATCTGTGGCAAGAGCTTTGCCCGGTTGTCGGTGCAACGGCTGGGCACCGGTGGGTGCACATCAGTGAGCGGCCCTTCACCTGCTCCGACTGCGGCAAAACACTTCAAGTCGTCGCCGGTCCTGTAAGGAGCACAGGCACCCCCTGCACACTGGGAAGAGCCCCATGCACCTGCAGCGACTGGCGGCCAAGAGCTTCACCCGCTCCAGCAGCCTGCCTGGAGCACCAGCGCACCCACACTGGGGGGGATCGGCCCTACACCTGCGCCCATGTGCGGCAAGGCCTTCACCCCACTCCAACAGCCTGCTGGTGCACCAGCGCATCCACACGGCGAGCGCCCCTACAACTGCGCTCAGTGCGGCAAAGGGCTTCACCTGCTCTAGCAACCTGTTGTACCACCAGCGCGCACCCACACCGGCGAGCGCCCCTTCATCATCTGTGCCCAGTGCGGTCAAGGGCTTCACCCAGTCCGGCAACCTGCTATACCACCAGCGCACCACAACGTCGCGTGCGAGCGCCCATACACCTGTGCCCAGTGCGGCAAGGGCTTCATTCAGTCCAGCAACCTGCTGCTGCACCAGCGCACCCACACTGGCGAGTGTCCCTACACTTGCATCCAGTGACGGCAAGAGCTTCACCTCCTCCAGCCAACATGATGAGAGCACCAGCGCACCCACACCGGCGAGCGCCCTACACTCCTGCGCCCAGTGTGGCAAGGGCTTCACTCAGTTTTCCCACAACTGCTTGAAGCACCAGCGCATCCACACCGGCGAGCGCCCCTACACCTGCAACCAGTGCGGCAAGGTGGACTTCACCCGCTCCAACAGTCTGCTGTCCCTCCAGCGGGGTGCATGACGGTGGACCATCCATCCCCAGCCCGGTGTGTGGAGAGAGCTTTGCCTGGCCCCCACGCCCTGTCTCACCAGCGCGTGTGCACACCAGTGGCCAGCCCTACGACTGCCAGTACTGCTGGTGAGGAGTTTGACAGCTCGGGGGGTTGCGGCAGCACCGACTGACCCACGCCGGGCGAGCAGCTGCTCCCACGTGACATAGGGACTATGGGGGCTGCGGGAGCACCAGCTGATACACACCAGAGAGAGGGACCTTTGTGTGCGCTGAGTGTGCCAAGGGTTTAACCCACTTGTCCAGCCTGTGGCAGCACCGGCCGATACCCACAGCGGTGAGGGGTATGGGGGGGGGGGGGGTGTCGTCCCTTCTACCTTTGCACGTTCTGTGGCAAGGAATTTGCCCCACTCCTCCAGCCTGCTGGCACACCGCCGTGGATAGTTATGTTTAGGTAGATACAAAATGCTGGAAAGTATGGTAACTTTTCAGGTTCGAGACCCATATTCAGTATGAACTCGAATTGTCACCCATTCCTTCTCTCCAGAGTGCTGCCTGTTCCCGCTGAGTTTACTCCAGCACTCTATGAATGTCACCTATCCATGTTGTCCACAGATGCTGCATGACCCGCCTGAGTTACTCCAGCAAATTTGTGTTAGTCTTAGAGTGATACAGTGTGAAACCAGGCCACTTTCGGCCCAACTTGCCCACACCTACCAAACATGTCCAACCTGCTGTGTTTGATTCATATCCCTCCAAACTTGTCCTATCATTGTACTGTCTAAATGTTTCTTAAACATTGGTATAGTCACAGCTCAACTACCTCTGTGGACTGTTTTGTCCATTCTCCACCACCTCTGGTGAAACGTTACCCCTCTCAGTTTCCTATTAATATTTTCCACTTCATACCATTGAAAAAAATCCCCCCCCCCATGGGTCCTCTGGCCTTCGATCCCCGGGGTATGGGGAAGGCAAGGATACGGGGTTACTGAATGTGTGGATGATCAGCCATGATCACATTGGATGGCGGTGCTGGCTCGAAGGGGCACGAAATGGGCTACTCCTGCACCCTATTGTCTATTGTCTGTTGAAAGCGTTATTATTCTCTGTTTTATCCGGGGATGCCATCTGACCTGCTGTGTATTTTGCATGTTTTTTTTTAAAGAAAATTGATCTTAATGCCTGTGTTTTGGAGCTCTGGGTTCTCACCCCTCTAATATTACCAGGGCACATGTTCAGATCATCCCCACCTGTTTATCAACCCCATCTGTGGCCCAGTGCGGCAAGGGCTTCACCCAGTCCGGGCAACCTGCTGTACGCTCATTTACACCAGCGCACTCCACACGTGCGAGCGCCTCATACACCTGTACCCAGTGCGGCAAGGGCTTCAATCAGTCCCAGCAACCTGCTTGCTGCACCAGCTCGCACCCACAACCGGCGGTGTCCCTACCACTTGCATCAGTGCGGCAGAGCTTCACCTCCTCACAGCAACCTGATGAAGCACCAGCGCACCCACACCGGCGAGCGCCCCTAAATCCTTGCGCCCAGTGTGGAAGGGCTTTCACTCAGTCCACAACCTGCTGAAGGCATGTCAGCGATCAACACGGCGAGCGCCTACACCTGCAACCCAGTGCGGGATTAGGCGTGCATTTCAGCCTACCACGTGCAGCTCGGTCCTCCAAGGCCAGCTGGATCTCCGGTTGTCAACAATTTTTTAACTCCCATTCCTACTCTACATTGCTGATTCGTGGCACTGGGCCTCCTCCATTGCCAGAAATGAGGTGACACGCAAACTGGAGTAACAGCACCTCATAGCTACAGCCCCAATGACATGGAACGTTGAATTCTCCATATTTATGAAACTCCCCCTCCTTATCAGTCCTGGTGTCTATCCCAACCCCATTCTCTTCTTTTTACCAGCTTTCTCCACGACTCCATCAGTCAAGAAGGGTCCGGAACCCAACACGTCACCTGTCCATTCCCCTCCAAAGTGCCGGTAGAACTGAGCAGGTCAGCCATCCGTGGTGGGAAACGGATGGGGAAGGTGTTCCTATTACAAGCTCACCTTGGCCCTGTCAAGAATGTGGTGTCCATTCTTGGGATGAGATGCAAGGTCCGAGCTGACCAGTCATCGACAGCCCCTTTCCCTTCTTCCCTTCCCTCGTGGCCATCTCTTTGTCATTCCTCTGTCTTCTTCTCGCTGGATGACAGCAGAACCACCTTGGCTTAACAAGTAGATGTATCTCCTTCCTTTTGGCCTTTCGTTTCTGCAGGTATTTACAGTGGAATCAAACTACTACTTCCTTGGGTCCTGATCATTCCTTTTGTTTTAGTAAAGGTAAACCTTTGACAGTTGACGATTGGTTTGGATCTTGAAAAACTCCCATAGAAGTAAATTTGACATGAACCTACTTCCTTTTCTATGAAGTTCCCCAGATCAGGATGCATGTCCTTTCGATTCTCATTTTCCTCTAACAGACCAGCTTACCTTTTCTCTAAGTCTATAGGGCAGTTTTAGAGTGATCATTTTCATATTGTTAACAACATTCATTTCTTGCATGTGGTCTAAGAGGGTATTCTTTTCTTTCATACTTCTAAGAATATTGCAAACTCCCGCAATTCTTTGCATCATCTGGCTGGATAGTTGTCCAAGCGTTATGCCTTCTTCATGAGGATGTCCTTGGATCATGGAAGTTTAAAAGGACTTGTATGTAATGTGTTGGCAGTGAGCGGTGACTCTGCGGGAGGGTTCAACAGCCCCGACAACGGGTGAACAAAAGGGGAAGATGATTGAACTTTATTACCTTCCATCACAGTGAGGAATGTGGATTCCGCTTGTGGTGGTGTTTATGTGAGATTTTATTTTATGTGGCTGTATGTCTTGGTTGCTTTGTACTCAGTGTGGCTGTATGGTACTCAAATATCACTGTACCTTAACTGGTGCATGTGATAATAAATTCCAACTTGAACTTGATCAGCTTTCCTCCATATCTCTGCAATGATAAAACTCTAATCTTGGATGTGTATTTATTTGTGTGTGTGATGTTAGTGTGCCAATCACATCCTAGCGGAAAAAACGATGTATTAACAGTAAACATTTTTTACATATTCCGATTTTCTGGATCCTGGAGTCCAAAACAGCCTTATCTGAAAAATTTTGTGCTTTATTTCTCGAGGCTTATTTGTGAAAATGTTCACAAATCCGAGAAAACGTTTGACAATAAACTAAATAGTTCTCGCTGAGACGTCACCATGGATCTGCTGCGCGCGATCTGCGCTGTGTTCCACGCGCTTCGAGTGACGTCACACACACACACCCCCCCCTTCAACTTGCAGTTGTTTGGTTGAGGACCGGCTCACCCCAATGCCCGCTGCCACCTGCTCTTCCCCGCTGCCACCTGCCCTTCTCATCCTCCCCCCGCTGCCCAGCCGCTCCCCTCCTCCTTGCCCTCCCGGGTTTCTCCCCTACTCTCTCCCCTTCTCTCTCTCCCTCGTCTCTCCCCCTCCCCGCTACCACTCCTCCTCTTCCACCACTCTCTCCCCCTTTCTCTACCCCCTCCTCTCTCCCCCCCATACCTCTCCTCCTTTCTCTCCCTCCCTTCTCTCCTCCCTCTTTCCCCCCCTCCCTCCCAGCCTTGTCTCTCCCCCTTGCCTCTCACCCCCTGTCTGTGTGTGTGTGACGCCGCAACACGTGTTGAGGGGATGGGACACAAAACATGTCCAACTTAGTCTAGTATATAATAAAAAGGGATAATGCTGACTGATCGTGCACAATTGTGACAGCTTGATTTCAAAGACAGGGCTAGGGCATTCTATGAGGGATTTGGGGGGTTGGAAGAGGTTTCTTCTGTGTTTTTCCCCTCAGTTGTTGTCCGGGAGGAAGCAGCAGCATTCGGTCGGGGCTAGGATGCGTGGGAGGAAGCTGAGCTTGGATTGAGGCTTGGAAGGCTGAGCTCGTCTCCCCTGCCCATCCAGTCCACCACGGAGGGGTAAGCGAGCAAATTTAACACAGACAGCGTCGTGGTCGTTATGCCTGGTGACGTGGCCTTCGGCCCTTCTCCGTGCCTAATCCGGGATTTCTAGCAACACAATCTGCAACACAATCTTGACTGGTTCTGCACTGGGATATTGCATGTATTGCATGGTTGTCATCACCCCACACACCCCTGTATGTACACTGTTTGCTCTAGTGGCTGCGTTGTGAACGGGCGATTTCATCAACCTCCCGGTCAATGTGTAGAACAAACTTACTCCACCAAGCTGGCTACCTCCTTTCCCCTTACTCCCCCAAGCTGGCTACCTCCCATTCCCTTACTCCCACTAGCTGCCTACCTCCCATCTCTCATTTCCACCAGATTGGCGCCACCTCCATACCTTATCCCACAAGCAGGCTACATCCCATTCAGTGCCCCCCTAGGTGAGTACCCCCCCCCCCATTCGTTAATCCTCCAAGCTGCTACTTCCCATTCCCCTTACTCCTCCAAGCTGGCACGTCCCATCCCTCCCCTGTCCAACTTAGGAAACCTGAAAGGAAAACTTCTGGTTAGACATTGCGCCCCAGCCAAGGTTTTCCATGTGTCACCAGAGTTTCTGGTCACTCGCCTGGAAAGCCTCGACTGAAGCGTGGAGCAGCATCTACTGACCAAAGACCCTACAGGTTCTTTGCTACCGACCGCACACATGCACAAACACATCGCGAAGGTGGAGGCCAGGGACAGCGGAGGAGCGCTGTCTGCGCGGTGAAGATGAAGGTAAACGGCTACCGCAGAGCACAATAAGCACAGATACAATGGAAGTGTAGGAAGGGGGAGAGTTGGAAGCGAGTGGGGTCAGTTATTAAGATCCTATAGGATCTTTGCTGGAAAACGCCAATTAGCCAATCAAATGGCCGGTTCAGCGATGAGATTGCCTTCGACTGCCTGTAAGTAAACCCACTGCCTGGCTTCAAACGAATAGGTTGGCTAAAAGGCAACCTATTTTTTGACGAGGCTGGTTTTGAATTTGTTGAAATAATCGCAGGAACATATAAAGAAGCATCGACTACGTTGGAAACCACTTTCGACCATTAGGTAGAGGGACCAAAATCTCTCCGGAAACCTCACCACTAGAGGTTCCCGTTCAGGTTCCTAAGTGGGACAGGGGCTCCCATCCCTTACTCCCCCAAGTTGGCCTGTCTCCCACCGCACTGTCACGGGCTGTGGGTCGGGGGTACCCACACACGGGGCCGGGTGGAAATGTTGGCCGCGGTTGCGGACAGCCGACACACGGGTCCATAAACCCGGCAACATCCCGTCAGTTCGTCAGCTGAGTTGGGGACAGTCTGGTCCCACACACCCACCCAGAGTCACTGACTGTGCTGCACCGGTACTGGCACACGACCCCCCTACCAGGGTGACTCACCCCCCCCCCCCGACCCCACACACAGGGTGATTCACCCCCGGACCCCCACATGGGGTGATTCCCCCTCCACCCTACCCCACCCGGGGTGATTCAACACCCGTACCCCCACATGGGGTGATTCAATCCCCCACATTGGTGTCTTCATCCCCCCCCCCACATGGGGTGATTCACCCCCGGACCCCCATCACCGAGGGGTGGATTCACCCCCGGACCCCACCGGGGTGATTCACCCCCGGACCCCTACACGGGGTGATTCATCCCAGGACCCCCACATGGGGTGATTCACCCCTGGACCCCCACATGGGGTGATTCACCCCCGGACCCCCACATGGGGTGATTCACCCCCGGACCCCACATGGGGTGATTCACCCGGGTGCCGGGCTGTCTGTAGCCCCGCCACCGTGTTTCAGCCGTCAAACACCAAACGATATTGCCAAGTGCAGGAACTATCTTTGAAGTAGTGGAGAGGTGTCCAACTGCCTTATGGCTACAGATATGCATGGAGGCGAGAATAATTTCTCATCATTTCTGGAGATGGTTGGCATTTTCTTTCATTGTTGATAGCACAACCTGAATTCTGAAGAATTCCGAAGAACACAGTGAGGTCAGGAAAAACTTGCTTTATTGTTACATAAGGCACAAATGTGTCCAGGCTTTCTTTTGTACAGCTAATCCAGTATTTGCCCTCATACCTTGCAGTACAAATCGTCAGTCTCTTTGTAAAGGCAAGAGTGGGCATGTTCCTATAGAAACTACTCAGAAGAAAGAACCTTGTAGGAAAGGTAACATTTCCTAATCTAATCAAATCCATGAAACAGCAGCCAAATTATATTGCCAAGTGCAGGAACTATCTTTGAAGTAGTGGGGAGGTGTCTGCCTGCCCTACGGCTACAGATATGCATGGAGGCGAGAATAATATCTGATCATTCCTGGATGGATGGGATTTTCTATAATTATTGACAGTGCAACCTTAATTCTGAAGAATTCCAAAGAGCACAGTTGTCAATGTTCGTCACTTAAAGAAAGCAGACAGCAACAAAATTGTTAAAGGTAAACCAAAGCAATCTTTTTAATCAATTTGCCACGACGGAGTGCGAGATCTACAAAGAGCTCACACGCTGCTCATGCTTCTCGGGCTTCACTCAAAGAAGAAAGGAAAGTTAGAGTAATTATACATTTTCTTATCAATAAAACACACCTTCTAAATCTGAGTGAAAGATCCGTAGCCAAAGGGAAACCATATAACCATATAACAATTACAGCAGGGAAAAAGGCCATCTCGGCCCTTCTCGTCCATGCCGAACACTTATTCTCACCTAGTCCCATCTACCTGCACTCAGACCATTACCCTTCATTCCTTTCCCGTCCATATACCTATCCAATTTATTTTTAAATGATAAAATCGAACCTGCCTCCAACACTTCCACTGGAAGCTCATTCCACACAGCTACCACTCTCTGAGTAAATAAGTTCCCCCTCATGTTGCCCCTAAACCTCTGTCCCTTAATTCTCAAATAATGTCCTCTTGTTTGAATGTTCCCTACCCTCAATGGAAAAAAGCTTATCCGCGTCAACTCTGTCTATCCCTCTCATCATTTTAAAGACCTCAATCAAGTCCCCCCTTAACCATCTGCGCTCCAAAGAATAAAGACCTAACTTGTTCAACCTTTCTCTGTAACTTAGTTGCTGAAACCCAGGCAACATTCAAGTGAATCCCCTCTGTACTCTCTATTTTGTTGACATCCTTCCTATAATTTGGCGACCAAAACTGTACACCATACTCCAGAATTGGCCTCACCAATGCCTTGTACAATTTTAACATTACATCCCAACTTCTATACTCAATGCTTCTGATTTATTTTAAAAAAACGCCAGCACACCAAAAGTAAAACAAAAAAAAAAAAAAAAAAAAAACACCACCCCCCACCCCCCCCCCCCCCCCCCCCCCCCAACGCCGCCCCACCCCACCCCACAACAAAAAAAAAAAAAACAAAAAAAAAAAAAACAAAAAAAACAAAATAACACCCCCCCCCCCCCCCCCCCCCCCCCCCCCCCACCCCCCCCCCCCCCCCCCCCCCCCCCCCCCCCCCCCCCCCCCCCCCCCACACAAAAAAAAAAAAAAAAAAAAATCTACATGTGATTCCACCTTTCAGGAACTTGCAGTTATTCCTAGGATCCCTCTGTTCAACTGCATTCCTCAATTTCCTACTATTTACCCATGTACGTCCTATTTGATTTGTCATGCCAAAGTAGCACCTCACACTTATCAGCATTAAACTCCATCTACCATCTGTCCAGCCCACTCTTCCAAAAGGCCTAAATCTCTCTGTAGACTTTGAAAATTCTACTTCATTATCCCAACACCACCTATCTTAGTATCATCGCCTCATACTAACTAATCCAATTTACACACACATATCATCCAGATCATTGAGGTACATGTCATACAAACAGTGGACCCAACACAGATCCCTGAGGCACCCCACTGGTCACCGGCCTCCAACCTGACAAACAGCCATCCACCATTACTCTCTGGCATCTCCCATTCAGCCACTGTTGAATCCATCTTGCTACTCCACCATTAACACCCAACAATTGAACCTTCTTAACCAATCTTCCACGTGGAACCTTGTCACAAATCCTGGATCGTTGGGATTTTCTTTCATTATTGATAGTACAACCTTAATTCTGAAGAATTCCAAAGAGCACAGTTGTCAAAGTTCATCTCATAAAGAAAGCAGACAGCAACAAAATTGTTAAAGGTAAACCAAAGCAATCTTTTAATCAATTTGCCAGACGGGAGTGGCGAGATCTACAAAGAGCACACACGTTGCTCAGTGCCTCTCGGGCTTCACTCAAAGAACAAAGGAAAGTGAGAGTAATTAAACATTTCTTATCAATAAAAACACATCTTCTAAATCAGAACAAAAGATCCGTAGCCCAAGGAAACTGGACCCATATATTTGCAATGTCAGCCTTAATTCTCAAATCCCCCCCCCCCCCCCCCCCCCCCCCCCCCCCCTTTCCCAATCCTGGCACAGCTGCCCATTCCGGAAGGACAACTAAATCCCATTTTTGTTTTCAAAAGACTTCCATCTTGGTTCAGAATGGACATCTGTTTGTGAACTAAAACAAGCTTGTCAGACTTGTATGAAAGCCACTACCTTGTCCTTAGCTGGGACAGGCAGTTCCGACAGATATCTAATATGGTGCTGTGCCCAGTCAATACATCTCTATACATTGTAAAGTAAAGTATCCTTATAGTTTTATATCACCCCCCCCCCCCCCCCCCCCCCCCCCCCCCCCCCCCCCCCCCCCCCCCCCCCCCCCCCCCTCCCGCCCCCCCCCCCCCCCCCCCCCCCCCCCCCCCCCCCCCCCCCCCCCCCCCCCCCCCCCCCCCCCCCCCCCCCCCCCCCCACCCCCCCCCCCCCCCCCCCCCCCCCCCCCCCCCCCCCCCCCCCCCCCCCCCCCCCCCCCCCCCCCCCCCACCCCCCCTCCCCCCCCCCCCCCCCCTCCCCCCCCCCCAGCCCCCGACCTTTTGGTTTTCTGTTTTTTAGCAAATCTCCATTTTTAAATTACGGACCAAATTTAAATTTTTTCCACAGTGAGGTCAGGATAAACTTGCTTCATTTGTTACGTCTGGCACAAATGCGTCAACACTTTCTTTAAGAAAATACTTTAATATGCCTTAGAAGGAACTGCAGAGCTTGTAAAATCGAAGGGAGACAAAAATGATGGAGAAACTCAGCAGGTGAGGCAGCATCTATGAGGAGCGAAGGAAATAGGCAAACGTTTCGGTTCGGAAACCCCTTCTTCAGACTGATGTGAGGGTGCGGGAGGCGGGAAGAAGAAAGGTAGAAGTGGAGCCAGTGGGCTGAGGGAGAAGCTGAAAAGGGGGAGGAGAAAGTAGGGACTACTTGAAATTAGAGAGGTCTATGTTCATACTTCTGGGGTGCAAACTGCCCTAGCGAAATATGAGGTGCTGCAACTCTCCAATTTTTATGGTGGACCTCCACTCTGCCCATGGAGGAGGCCCAGGGACAGAAAGAGCAGATTCGGAATGGGTGGAGCGAGATTGATGTGCTGAGCCACTGGGAGATCAGGTCGTTTATTGCAAACCGAGCGGAGGTGTTTTGAAGTATGTGCGTGAGAGTGTGTGTGTGTGTGTGTGAGAGAGAGAGAGACCAAGAGAGAGAGGGAGTTTGTGTGTGTGTGTGCGAGAGAGAGAAGGGGGGGGGGTTGGGTGTGTTTTGCCTGTGATGTGAGAGGAGTGTGTTGAGAGCGAGGTGCGAGAGAGAGCAAGAGAGAGGGAGTGTGTGTGTGAGAGAGAGAGGGAGTGTGTGAGAGAGAGAAAGAGAGAGAGGGGAGTGTGTGTGCGTGTGAGAGAGGACAGAGAGAGGGATGTGTGAAGAGACAGGGAGCGAGAGAGGGAGTGTGTGAGAGAGACAGGGAGCGAGAGAGGAAGTGTATGTGAGAGAGGGGGGGGCACGAGAGGGTGGAGTGGAGAGAATTTGTGTACGAGTGGGGGGAGAGAGTGTAGGGAGAGGGGAAAGAGGGAATGTGTATGTGCAGCTTTAAGGCACATTGGTGAGGTAGCATTTGGAGTATTGCATACAGTTCTGGTCGCTCCATTACAGGACTGATGTGGAGGCTTTGGGGAAAGTGCAGAGATGGTTAACCAGAAAGGTTTAAAATAGTAAGATTAAACGAGAACTTACCAGTTCGAAGTTTGATCGTTATTTTATGAGGAGTAACGATGAGGGATTACGTGAAGAAGCCCCGCCTGGCGCTGGAACGGCATACTTCAAAGCAGCGGCATGAAAAACACAGAACATAATAGCCGGAGTAAGATAGTAAGGCTCAACATAGATTTAGCAACTACCAGATGATCATTTATTTTATTGAGGTCGGGAGTGTGGAGGAGCACGTAATCCCTCATCGTTACACCTCATAAAATAACGATCAAACTTCGAACTGGTGAGTTCTTGTTTAATCTTTACTATTTTACTTCGGAGTCACGTGAGTGACTACGTGAAGATTTTGAGCTTTCTGTGTTTTTTTATGTCGTAGACTCATTCCATAGACGACACTCTGGCTCACACAACAACACAGTAATGAGCAAAATAACACATTTTTTCCTCCAAACATTGCCTCAAGTTATGTGATAAATTATTTCACATTATAAAAGAATAAAAGTAATGCCCTTTCTATTGAAAGGCAAGTTTATCACAAAATATCAATTGATATATATAATTTGATGGTATGAACAAAGCAACAACTATAGAGAACCCAACCACCCATGTCCAATCGTGACACAATGACTGATTTTATTTAATTTAATATTTTATTTTACACCCTCCTGTGGGCCTTGCATCTTTGCTCGAGCGGCTCATCCTGTGCCATTCCTGTGAATGTATCTACCTCCTTAACAGAGTGATTTTCCACATTTCAGTGTTCTAGTTCCACTGTGAGTGTTATTCAATGTTTAACCATCTAGAATACATTTCTCTAGAACCATCAGTTTATTACTGAAACCTAATGTGTTTTTTTGTGTGTAACTAAGAAGTGCTGTCTCATTACCACAGAGACTCTTACTTACTTTAACATATTTCCTCAATGTTCACACATACACACAATTTAAGGGCGACAGGATATGCTTATAGGTTACCTTGGTTTCAGCTCTTCTGGTCTGCTTGTTTGGTAAATTCATAAACATATATGATAATGTAATCTGTATCCACATATAATTATAACATAAATATTTACAATGTTTGCACTCTTATCTTGATACTAAAGTCATCAGCATTATTACTTTCAATGTTAACTTTTTGGGTTTTTTTAATCATTGATAAAACTGGAGTCCATTGCCTAAGGCAATTTCAGAGACTATATTGATCTGCCAGACTTTTATGTATTGCAATTTTGGACAGATTATTAGTATATATATATTATATAGTTACATCATGATATATAAACCTATATTTATATCTACATATATATCCCTTTTCATATCGGATTTTACGAATGAACCTGATAACTTCTTGGTTAGTATATTGTCCGTAAACTAGGACGATAAACACTCTGAGCCCTATTATTGTCTATCATTAGATACTCAGAAAAAATGCAATCCACAAGAACTCACATATATCTACATGACAACATAATTTTACTGTATACACAGACTTCCAATTTCTTATAAAATATTGTTTTTTTTTTCTTCATTTTCTGCAAATTGCAGATAATAACACTTTTATACATAATTATTTTATTGTTATGTTGTTATATTAGTTTAAACATTCATAGACTTCTTTGACCATTAAACTATTGTAATGGTCTGATCAACCTGCAGATAGTCAATTCATATTTTCATATTATGGATGCCTTTTGTACAACAATAAATTACTGCAACTATGAATCATCACAAGTGTTTCAACATCACTCAATATTTATGAAAACATGAAGGATCCGTTTTGGACCACCAAAATGCCTCTGGCAGTGTTCTTGCTATATTTTCATCAGACACTGCCCTATCAGACAAAAATGAGGAACATAAAAGAACATTTTTTCCCTCATATAATTGAGAGAAAAGCATCCACCTTTCCTGTTCTTGGTTTACCCACGAAAAACATTTGAAAGATCGGTTATTTAATCTGTATACAACCAGATTAATCGTAAGTAATCCATATTAATGACAATGTATTTTGTTATTTTCCCCCTTAATGTGTTGTCTGTGATAACATTTCTCTTTTCTTAGAGATAAACAGCTGGACTAAAACATTTTAGAATATGCCACATCTGTTTATTCAGATAATCACATGATTATTATTTTACTTATCTTATGTGATTTAATATATGCCACAGCCGTGGTATTGTTCACCTTGATATGACATGGACACTTCCAGAATAGAACAATCGATATTTAATCCATAATTCCTTATACTTCAATAATAATACAAATGTTTGGAGAATTTCTTAGGACAATTCATTTGCATTTACCTGGTATTATTGTCCGTAGTCCCAACAAAGAGGCGTATCAATAATCTTTATAACATTAGATAATATTTTTATCTTACCCAAATATTCACAGAGGCTGTCCATCATCTGTTAATACTTGCTTCAGCTTGCAACAGCTGCTAAGCTTATAGTTGAAGCAACTTGTGAACCCCCTTTTTTTTTAATCCATTACTTTAATAATGATAATGTATCATTTGGTATTTGCATAAGCCTCACACAAAGGCATACATAAGCTTCTGTATTCCTTCTTTTGGAGCTTTATTTACTCTTACCTAGGCTCCTTTCCTAATGGAGGGACAAAGTATGTCAACAAAGCAATAAGACATATTTGTATCATGGAACAATTTTCCCCCTCTTATGGTGCTGAATTACTCCTAAATCCAGAATAGTAATTTATGAATATTTATGAATGCCTAAAACATAGGCTTTATGTGATGGGTCAAGTCCTTGCCTTTCAACAGGCTTGTAATTGCAGCACTAATAGTCCTTAGTTATATTAAATTAATGATCATAATACACCTGTAATCCCCCACAATCGGAGATTTCATGAATTTATTTTGTAACAGTTGTTTGCACCTCTTCAACGTACTTCAAGCCTTCTTTTCCCAATTATATGGGTTCGGATAAGGCTGTTTGATTATGTTTATTTATCATACTTCTGCCTTAGTTTTGATCCATGATCAAATCTTTATATTGGATCATAATTCCCCCCCCCCCCCCCCCCCAAAAGTTTTTTAAAGACCAATAGTCTGTTCTTTAGTAATCAATACTTTGAATAATCGTAAGGCAGGTTTTATTTGCATAATAAATCAGGCGTTTTTTTTTTAACATAACCTGATATGTATTCATCTGCAAATCTAGAGTGCAGATTTGGTCCCCAAATATTATTATATTTCTCCCCATTGAGCTCCACAAACTGATGGGCAATTAATTTTACTTCAAATGTATTGGTTATTTGCACGATATATTTTATTTGTTTTCCATTGAATGGAAAATGCCATGCACCAGTTTGAAATACTTTTAAAATCGTATTTCCTTATATCTCATCTTATTGAGACATGGATATCATAAACCGGATTCACCGTTTCATATCTTTATAAAGTTATAAGTTTTATCATATTCTGCTGTTTCACCATAACAGCCTTGGTGAGGCCAATTATTTATTTTTTTTTCATATTTACTTTTCATGGCCTCACTCATACATTCAGGATCAAACTTAGTACACTTCTATATATATTTTGTGCTGCTGAAGTGTACTTTAATAAAACATAAAAAGTTTTATTATTATTCTGCTGTTTTAATCATAACAGCTTTAGTGAGAGACCAATTAATTTTGGTTTCCATGGTTATTTTCCATGGCCTCACTTCTTATTCAGGTGTTGTACTTACACCTGTATGTATATATATTATATATATATATATATATATATTTTTTTTTTTACTGGTGCTGTGGTGGGTACTTCATGACCAGCCACCACTATCAGTGCATTTTTAGGGTCAGTTTTTCATTTTATTTTTACTGCCCTTGTTACTCCTGAGTTTTTTTCACTCAAGGAGACTACCTTCAAATATATCTGAGGTAGATATTCCCACCATATTTCATCATATATATTAATATATGAAACCCCTTTAGGGTAGGCTAGGGAATGTTTTGGGCCTTTTAACCCTTTTTGGCTTGAATTCTTTATTTACTTTATTTTTTTATTTTTTGGAATTCTTTTTTCCATTATTTTTTTAAAGCCATAAAGCTTTTTTAGTCTGAAGGCCTTTTATTGATTTTTTTTAAATTATGGCCTTTCTGACTTTATAAAATCCCCCCCCCCCCCCCCCCCCCCCCCCGTGCCAAAAGTTTGTGGAGCGACTAAAAAAATCTTTTCTAACGTAAATTTTGACGGCCACCGGTATCGGAACCGGCTCCGTAATCTCCCGTTCCGATCGCTCCCCTTAGGACGTTCTTTTAAAACTCCGTTGTTTTTCAACTTTTTTTTTTTCCTTTTAAATGAGTTTTAAATTCTGGTATTCAATACCAGCCACGGAGTTTTTTAGACCCTGAAAATGTTTTCCATTGCACTTACCTGCGGCCCGTACCTACCGCTGTCGAGGAGCTGCCTCTGCAGCTCTTGCTCAGCGTCGACGTAATGCCGTTCCAGCGCCAGGCGGGGCTTCTTCACGTAGTCACTCACGTGACTCCGAAGTAAAATCAAGGAACTGCAGATGCTGGTTTACAAAAAAGGACGTAAAGTGCTGCAATAACTCAGCGGGACCAGCAACATCTCTGGAGAGAAGGATTGGGTAACTGAAGAAGCGACCCGAAACATTACCCATTCCTTGCAGCATTTTGTGTCTACATAAAGTGCCTATCCACGTGGCGGTGTGCCAGCAGGCTGGAGGGGCAGGCAAAGGCCTTGCCACAGAGCGGGCAGGTGAAGGGGTGCTGGACAGTGTGGACTCGCCGGTGCTCCAGCAGGTGGTCAAGGCAGGTGAAGCCTTTACCACAGGAGAGGCAGGGGAAGGGACGCTCACCGCTGGTGCTGCCACAGGCTGGACAAGCGGGTGAAACCCTTCCCACACTCAGCGCATGCAAAGGCTCTCTCTCCGGTGTGTTACCGCTGGTGCTCCCGCAGCCACTATGCTCTCTTGTCACAGTGGGAACAGCTGCTCGCCGGCGTGGGCCCGCTGGTGGTGCCGCAACCCCAGCGAGCTGTCAAACTCCTCTCCGCAGTACGGGCAGTCAGAAGGCTGGCCACTGATGTGCACGCGCTGGTGAGACAGGCCCTGTGCCACCCACGGTAATGTCCCACACTCACTGACCACGATGAACCATGTTCCCAAATGTTAGAACGATTTATACATGTGATACATGATATACATTTATACATGGTTAATTAACTGGTGTATATCACGTATAAATCGTTCTTACATTCGGCAACATGGTTTATGTAGGATTTCAATTTGAGCGCACTTGTTTGAATAGATGCAAGCGGCATGTCCAGCTTCTCTCCTGGGCGTGCAATACTGGAAGCCGATGAAATGACACAACTGTCACACCAAAGATAGACACAAAATGCTGGAGCAACTCAGCTGAAATGGCAGCATCCCTGGAGAGAAGGAATGGGTGGCGTTTCGGGTCGAGACTCTTCAGACACACTCTGAAGAATGGTCTTGGCATGAAACTTCATCCATTCCTTCTCTCCAGAGCTGCTGCCTGTTTTGTGCTTGGGTGCGTTCCGCAAATACCGAGACTGTAATTTATAAACCATCTGTCGCCGCGGCCGGGGTGAATCACCCTGGTGTGGGTGTCAAAGACCGGGGGTCGGGGGTGGGGGGGTCACCCTGGTGTGGAGGTTGGCGGTGCATCGCGGTCAGTGACTGTGGGACGCTACCGCGGGTGGGGACAGAGGAGAGAGAGAAGGGAGAGAGAAAAGGGAGAGAAGGGGGGAAGAGAGAAGGGGGGGGGAGAGAGAGGGGGAGAGAGAGAGGAGGAGAGAGAGAAGAAGGAAGAGAGGAAGAGAGAGAAGAGGCTAGAGAGAGGAGAAGAGAGAGAGAGAGAGAGAGGAGGGAGAGAGAAGGTGGAGATGGGAGCGTGGGGTTCATTTTCCCACACAGGCCATAGGTGACTGGACAATCTGAACCCAAGCACCAAGTTGAAAGTGGCCAAAGGTGTGCATTCCTCCGGACAACCCCCACTCTCCGCGAGCTGTGGGTTGGGTGGAGCGGAGGTTTGGGACAATTTTCTTTTTCCACTTTAGTTTTTATTGCTTTTATGTATACACAAATAAAACACAAATATAACAACGAAACATACAACATTACAATGAAACGTACAACAGTGTAGCGGGGGGTTCAGTTTACAATTAATGCAGTATACAGAACTATTTTCATATTAAAACATTTTCCAATAACTTACATTATTGTCTATAAAATTATACAGTGTTGATGTCTTTATTTCTATACCTAATCCATTTTTCCCATTTTCTGTTAAACTCATCTTCTTTCACTCTCAGAGAATATGTCATTTTCTCCATGACAAATATTTCCTGTACTATGTCCAACCATTGTCTAAGTCTGGGTGTGTCCGCTGCGAGCCAGTTTCTTGTAATGGCCTTTCTGCCAGCTGTGAGTAGGATTTTAACCAAGTAATTGTCTTCCTTCACCACCACTGTAGTTATATTACCCAGGTATAAAATGGAACACTTCTTGCAGACGTGTATCCTAATACCTCCGTTAATTCTGAATTCACTCTGTCCCAAAATGGTTCTATTTTTGGGAAACTCCAGAAGATATGTGCATGGTTTGCGACTGTTTGACCACATTGCCTCCAGCATGTTTGCTGCCTTAGAATTTTTTTATTTTTTTTTATTTTTTATTTTTTTTATTATAGAAACAATATATACAGAGTACACTCTTATGCGGCATTAAAAATTATATAATATACAAAATTATATAATATTGATTATCAATTGATACTGTTTGTGTTATTTGTAATGTTATCCATTATACATTTCCTGGTTATTTATTTTGTATAATTGGGAGTGTATGTAGTATATTCCTAAAATAAGCAATATACTCATACTTCTCATACCATACATATTTCTTCTAATTACCAAATACAAATCCCCCCTAATATAACTACATAATACCCAATCTTAACCAAACTTCTATGATATTCATGATATTTTCATAATATTAAGAGTGTTTGTATTATTATTAACTTTATATTTCAAAATTATTATATAGTTGAAAATGCGCAATTTTATATAATTACAAATTTAAGACATCTATAATATTTTCATACAACTAATAATATGTATATTCATACTAATATTAAGAATATATATAATATGTTTCTATACTTTTTTTCCTACTTAAAGATAGAAAGATAGAGATAGAAAGTAGAAAATAGAAAAGAAAATGTGAAAAGTTTGGTGGAGATTAAAATATTACTCAATAATCCGTTCTTGGAGATACATTCATGATTTATTATATGTATTTCTTCATCCATTCAGATATTCAGGCCTCAGTCAAGTCCCCGCTCCGAACCATTATGACCCTGTAAATATTTAATGTATGGAGACCAAATCCCTTTGAAGAGATCTAACCTATCCATAAGGACAAGTCTCAATCTCTCCAAGTGAAGTGTCTCCGACATTTCTGTATTCCACATTTTAATTGTTGGGGATGCAGGGCCTTTCCAAAATTTTAGTATTAATTTTTTCCCAATTATTAGAGAATAGTCGATAAAAATTCTTTGATTCCTTGTAATTATTTGTTCCGTTTCAGGTATTCCAAGTATTATTAACTTTGGATCAGGAATCATAGTAATATTAACAACATTCGAGATTATCTTAAATATTTCGTTCCAATATTCTACAATCTTCGTACAATTAGTGAATGAATGTGACAAATTTGCTTCTGAGATTTGACATTTATCACATATAGGCGATAATTTTGGAAATATATTATGTAATTTAGATTTGGAGTAATGTAATCTATGTAAAATTTTAAACTGTATAAGAGCATGTTTAGCATTTAACGAGCAGTAATGTATGTGTTGTAAGCTTTCTTCCCATATTTCTGGGCTTATTATTTGACCTAATTCATTTTCCCCAAAGCTGTCTGTGTGTTTCCGATGATGGAATATCACTTTCCAACAAAATATTGTAAATATATGATATCATTTTTTCTGTATTTGGATGTTTATTCAAGCATTCATCTAAAATTTCACTCTTTCTATTTCTGAATTCTTGTGCATTTGCAGAGATATAGTTTCTGATTTGTAAATATCTAAAATATTCATTATTATGAAGCCCGTAAGCTTGTTGTAACTCTTGAAATGAAAGAAAAAAATTGTCCTTATAAAGATCCCCTATATTTAAAATTCCTTTATTTTTCCATTGTATAAAAGCCTTATCCATCATTGAGGGTTTAAAACGTAAAATTGTTGGCAATAGTAAGACCTAACGGTATAAATTTTAGTTTTAATGTTTTCTTTATTTGTTCCCAAATACGGATTCCGCTTTCTATTATCGAGTTTTCACTATAAATTTTCATAGGTACATTAATATTAGCAAATATCATAGAACTAATTTCAAATGGAAAACAGTCTTCTCTTTCCATTTTTAGCCAGTTTGGTTTATTATCTGTTTCTTCTAACCAGAAGTTCATATTTTTAATATTAACTGCCCAATAATAAAACATAAAATTTGGTAATGCTAATCCCCCGTTTATTTTAGCTTTACATAAGTGTTTTTTATTTATTCTATGGTTCTTATAATCCCAGATAAAGTTAGTGACTAGAGAGTCTACTTTTTTTAAAAAAATTTTAGGGAGATATATCGGGATTGATTGAAATAAATATAATAATTGTGGGAGAAAAAATCATTTTTATTGCGTTTATTTTACCTAACATTGAAATAGGTAAACTTTTCCAGTATAAAATATTTTTATTTAATTTATTCAGTAATAACGGGAAATTAGACTTAAACAGAGAGTCAAATCTTTTTGTAACAAAAATACCAAGATATTTAATATTTTCATTTGTTATCTTAAAAGGAAATTGTTGTAATATCTGTAAGTTATTCATGGCTATTGGCATAAGTTCACTTTTATTCCAATTGATACTGTATCCTGAAATTAAACCAAATTCCGTTATTAGTTTTAACAAATTACGGATACTTATTTCCGGTTTAGTGATATAAAGTAATACATCGTCCGCATATAACGAGATTTTATTCTTAGTATCTTTAGTATCATATCCATATATTTCCGAGTGCAATCTTACCCTTTGGGCAAGAGGTTCGATTGCTAATGCAAACAGTAAAGGTGATAAAGGACAGCCTTGTCTACAACCTCGAGATAAACTAAATTTAGTTGATAACATACGGTTTGTTGTTATTCTAGCTGTTGGGTTTGCATATAACAATTTGATCCAAGTAGTAAACTTCTCACCAAGCTTAAAAGCTTCCATCACCGAAAATAAATAAGGCCATTCCACCTGGTCAAAAGCTTTTTCTGCATCCAGCGAGATAACTACTAAGTCTTATTTATATCACTTCTTTTCGAATATATGATATTAAATAACCGTCTTAGATTATATGAAGAATATCTTTTAGGTATAAATCCTGTTTGATCAGGATGAATTAATTCGTTAACAACTGTGCTTAATCTTTGTGCTAGTATCTTTGTTTAAATTTTTTGATCCGTATTTAATAAAGCAATTGCTCTATATGATCCTGGTTCATCCAAATCTTTATTTATTTTGGGTATAAGTGTTATAATAGACTCGTTCAGTGTATCTGGTAATTTCTCTTGTGTATATATCTGTTCATATAATGATTTTAAATATGGGACCATTTGATCATGAAAAATTTTATAAAATTCCGAACCTATACCATCCGGTCCTGGAGTTTTACCATTTTTTAATGATTTAATAGATTCTTGGATTTCTTTTATTGAAATATCAGCATTTAATAGTTCTCTATTTTGTAAATCTAATTCTTTTAAGTTACATATATTTAAAAAAAGCATCTATTTCTGTTTTATTTACTGTCGCTTTAGCAGTATACAGATTTTTATAATATTGCATAAATCTTTCATTAATATCTTTGGGTTGTATTAATAATTCACCGTTTTGTGATTTAATCCTATGTATAATTTTTTCAGCTTCAATTTTCCTTAATTGTCGAGCCAATAATTTTTGGGGTTTGTCTCCAAATTCAAACTGCAATTGTTTAGTATGTTGGTAATATTTTAAAAACTTGATCAGTATATATTTTGTTTAATTTATATTTCAATGCTACAATTTTATTATATATTATTATATCTGATTTTGTTGCATTCTGTATGTCTAATTGTTTAATCTCCCTTTCTAAGTCCTGTTGTTCCTTCGAATCTTTTTATTATGGAATGCTTGTGAAGAAATCATAATTCCTCGAAGATATGCTTTAAATGTTTCCCATAATAAAGAGCGAGATATTTCTGGTTGATCATTTATTTCAAAAAAAAATCTTAATCTGAGTTATAATATATTCCTGAGTGGTTTTATTTTTTAAAATTTGTGGATTAAGTTTCCATTGTCCTAAAATTTTCTGTTTTACCATTTATTTTAATTTTTAAATGTTAATGGTGCATGATCTGAAATTATAATATTATGATATTTAGATTCGTAAGTAAGTGAAATAAGCTTTGCATCTACCAGAAAATAATCTATTCTTGAATAAGTTTTATGTACTGGTGAGTAAAAGGAATATTCTCGACCAGTAGGATTTTCTGTTCTCCAAACATCTTTAATATTAGTCGTTTGGATATATGCATTTTAATAAATCACTAGTATGTGATTTAGTTTTTCTTTGTTTTGAAGATCTATCTAAGTAAGGGTCTAATGTACAATTAAAATCTCCTCCAATTATCAAATTATAATGTGTTAATTCCGGAATATTATTGAGTACTTTCTTAAAAAATAAAGGACTGTCAAAATTTGGTCCATAAATATTAACGAAAATCATTTTTTCCCTGTTTATTTCTCCTATCACAATAATATATCTGCCATCTTTATCAGATATAGTAGATGTATGCTTAAATAAAGTACCTTTACGAAATAATATTGCTACGCCTCTTGATTTATGCGTAAAAGAAGAGTGATATATTTTGTCTATCCATTTGGCTTTCAGCCTATTTTCAGCGTCTTTTTTTAAGTGGGTTTCTTGAATGTAAATTACATCAGCTTTAATTGCCTTTAAGTGTGTCAATATTTTTCCTCTTTTTATTGGTTCATTGATACCTTTAACATTCCAACTGCAAACGGTTAATCCCTCATTAGAATTTGCTTGCTTTTTATGTTAGGCGTAATAAAGAAACAAATCAAATTTTTCCAATTAAATTCTCTCCAATTTTGTGAATTGGTGGATGTCTGTAGTGTTACGCACATATGATGCCATTCTTCTTCTGAGATTGTAATGTTCAATTCCTTTTCCCACTTAAATTTTACATAAAATGTATTTTTAGCTTGACATTCTATTAAACTATGATAAAGTTTAGAAATAATCCTTAATGTTTTTGATGATACGCACTATCACTTCTATCACTGGATTCTTTTCATCTAGTGCCCCCCTTTTTTACCTTTTTATTGTAATAATCTCTCAGTTGGGGGTATCTAAACAAGTCTTGGTTCCGAAGTACAAATCTATCCTTCAAATCTTGAAAACCTCTTTGGTCTCCATTTTCAATAACAGTACAAAATGCAGTCATTCCTTTCTTCATCCACTCTTGAAATGTTGAGTCATACATCCCTGGTTTAAATTCATTATCCAAAGCTATCCATCTTAAAACTTTTTGTCGTTTATTCAGTTTATGTTGTCTGGTAAGAGTGAACCAGGTTTCTAAAGTAAATATCGTTATTGGATCGATTATACTCCTGATATGTCCAGGAAGCGCTTTTTCTCCCAAAAGTGTTTGGATGTGGAAGTCAGGGATATATGTCTCAATCTCTTTCCACCTGGCTATATAGCTGTCCTCACACCAATTAATTAGTGGTCGAAGTTGGGCTGCATCGAAATATATCCTAAAATTTGGAAGTGCCATTCCACCTTTGTCCTTTGGCAACTGTAGTGTAGTGTATCGCATTCTGGCAATTCTGGGACAATTTTCATGCTTCACGGTGATGTGATGGACGCGGGGGTCTGGACCAATCGCTGAGAAGTCCCGCCCCCTGGCAACGCCAAGTCCATTATTGGACTTTTCTGTTGAGCGGCTGTCGGTCCGTTGGCCTGTAGGCGCCGCAGCCTTTCGGGTAGGTGGCGTATCGACTGAGCGGCCATTCGGTACGTTTTATTTTAGGTGACGCAGCCTTTCAGTTCGTAGGCGTTTAGGCGTCCCGTGCTTTTGGTTAGCTTGAATTTAGGCGTCCCATCCTTTCGGTTAGTAGGCGTTTCGTCTTCGGACTCTTTCGGTTCATTCGCGTTTCGGCCTCGTTTCTATTCGTTACTTTGGCTTCGGCCTCTTGTCTGTCGGCGCCGCGTCCGCACACGGTTTTATTTGCAGTTTTTGCCTGCTCCTTTATAACACTTTACATAACATTTTACAACAGTACAACTTGATTATTAAAACAAGGACAACAATTATTGTTATTTTAAAAAATGTATACAACAATCATCCCATTCCACCCACTCATTACTCGTGACTCAACCAAAATTATTTCTGAAATATTGGTCATAAATGTGGTGCAAAAAGCTCCAAAATAAGGCTCAGAATGCACCAGAGAGAATCTAAAACCCCAGAGCTTTCAGGGCCCTTAAGCGGGTCCTGGAACCCGGACGTGAAAGGCTTCCTGCTCGTGATGTGCGCTGAGTGCACATTATTTCACATTAAATGTTTGGAATCCGGTCATGCCACCCCCCTTTTTGGAGAGCTTCGTATAGGCCTGCAGGGCGTGGGAGGCCGTGGCAAAGTACTCTGCACTCACCGGGCTGGGGAAGGGGCGGTCGCCGGCGTGCACCTGCTGGTGGGACAGCAGCCTGGAGGAGCGGGTGAAGCCCTTGCCGCACTGGGTGCAGGTGTAGGGACGCTCGCCGGTATGGATACGCTGGTGCACCAACAGGTTGCTGGACTGGGTGAAGCTCTTGCCGCACTGGGCACAGGTGAAGGGGCGCTCACCGGTGTGGGTGCGCTGGTGGGACAGTCGGGTGCTGGAATGGGTGAAGCTCTTGCCGCACTGGACGCAGGTGTAGGGACGCTCGTTGGTGTGGGTGCGCTGGTGCACCAGCAGGCTCCCAGAGCGAGTGAAGCCCTTGCCGCAATCATTGCAGGTGTAGGGCCGCTCCCCGGTGTGCAGGCGCCTGTGCTGTTTCAGCTCTGGCAACGACTTGAAGCCTTTGCCGCAGTCGGAGCAGGTGAAGGGCCGCTCACTGCTGTGCACCTGCCGATGCTCCTGCAGCCCCGACAGCTGGGTAAAGTTCTTGCCGCAGGTGGAGCAGTAATAGGGCTTCTCGCCCGTGTGCACCCGCCGATGCACCTTCAGGTGTTTCGCCATCTTGAAACTCTTGCCGCAGTCGGAGCAGGTGAAGGGCCTCACGCTGGAGTGCACGCGCTTGTGCTGCAGCAGGTTGTCGTAGCAGGTGAAGTTCTTTCCGCACTCCGAGCAGTCGAAGGGCCGTTCTCCCGTGTGCTCCCGCCGGTGTATCTCCAGCTTGCTCGGGCACTGCCAGGCCTTGCCACACACGTCGCACTCATAACGCTTCTCCATGTTGTGCCCTGTCATATGGTCCTCCATCGAAGGTCAGCCCCTCGAAGATCAGCACACACCGAGCAGATGGGGTGGGGGGGGGGGGGGGGGGGGGTGGGGGAGGGAGACTCAACTGCACCCTGACCACTTTCAATGGCCGCTCACATCCCCATCTCTCCCTCCAAAGCAATGGTTCCTAAACCCTGGAGGAGGGGAACACAGAGGGTCAACAAGCTGGCAAACAGGACATTACTAGCACATATTGGGTGCGTTTATGGCAGAGGAAACCGTTATGTAATTCTGTGTGGCACAGTGGCACAGTGGCGCAGCGGTACAGTTGCCGCCTCACCACCAGAGGCCCGGGTACGATCCTGACTAGGGGAGCTGTCTGTGTGGAGTTTGCACATTCTCCCCTTCACCTGCGTGGGTTTTTACTCCGAGTGCTCCGGTTTCCTTAAACCAGGGATGTATGACATTCAGGGTTGTAGATTAATCGTCTCCACAACATTGTTAAATTGTCCCTAATGTGCGTAGGATAGTGCTAGTGTACGGGGTGATCGCTGGTCGGCGCAGACTCCATGGGTCGAAAGACCTGTTTCCGCGCTGCATCTCTAAACTAAACCAAACCAAAGGGTCTCGACCCAAAATGTCACCCATTCCTTCTCTCCACAGATGCTGCTTGACCCGCTGAGTTACTCCAGCAATTTGTGTCTATCTTCTCCACAGGTGCTGCCTGACCCTCTGAGTTACTCCAGCACTCTCTCTCTGTCACTCCCTATCTCTCTCTGTCTCTTATCTCTCTCTCTTGGTAACTGTCACCCTTTCTCCCTCTCTCTCTCTCTCTCTCGCGCGCGCTGTCTCTCTATCTCTCTCTGTCACTCCCTCTCTCTCGGTAACTCTATCTCTCTCTGTCTCCCTCTCTCTCTCTGTTTCTGTCTCTCTGTTTGTCTCTCTATCTCTAGCTCTCTCTGTCTCTCCCTCTCTCTCTGCATCTCTCTCTCTCTCACTCTCCGTCTTTCCCTGTCTCTGCATTTCTTTGTCTCTCCATTTCTCTCTTTCTGTCTCTCTTTCTCTATCTCTCTCACCGTCTCCCTCTGTTTCACGCCTTTTTTCTGTCTCTCTCCGTCTCTCTCTTTCTTTCTCTCTGTCTCTCTCTACTTCTCTCTCTCTGTCTGGTCTCTATATCTCTCTCTGTGTCTCCCTCTCTATCTGTCTGTCCCTCTCTGTCTGTCTGTCTCCCTCTGTCTCTTTCTCTCTCTTTCTGTGTCTTTCTGTCACATTCTGTCTCTTTTCGTCTTTCTCTGTCTCTCTCTGTTTCCGTCTCTGTCTCTGTCTCTGGCTCTCTCTCTCGCTCTCCCCGTCTTTATCTGTCTCTCTGTCTCTCTCTCACTCTCTGTCTCTATGTCTGTCTCTCTTTCCCTCTCTCTGTCTGTCTCTCGTTCTCTCTCTGCCTCTCCTGCTGTTTGTCTCTGTCTGTCTGTCTCTCTCTCTCTCTCTCTGTGTCTGTCTCTCTGTCTCTCTCGCTGTCTCTCACTCTCTCTCTCACTGTCTCTCTGTCTGTCTCTCTCTATCTCTCTGAATCTCCCTCTATCTCTCTCGCCGTCTCTCTCTATCTGTCTCTCTCTGTCTCTCCCTCCCTCTCTGGCTCAGTCTATCTGGCTTTGTCTCTTTCGCTCTCTCCTTCTCTCTCTCCGTCTCTCTCTTTCTCTGTCACCGTCTCTCTCTGTCTGTCTCTCTCGGTCTCTCTCTATCACTCTGAATCTCCCTCTATCTCTCTCGCCGTCTCTCTCTATCTGTCTCTCTCAATTTCTCTCCCTCTCTCTTTGTCTGTCTCTCCCTCCCTCTCTGGCTCTGTCTATCTGGTGTTGTGTCTTTCGCTCTCTCCTTCTCTCTCCCCGTCTCTCTCTTTCTCTGTCTGTCTCTCTTTCTATCTCTGTCTGTCTCTCTCGTTCTCTCTGTCTGTCTCTCTTTCCCTCTCTCTCACATTCTCTCTGACACTCTGTCTGTCTGTCTCTGTCTCCCTCTCTCTGAAACTCTTTCTGTCTCTGTCTCTCTCTCACGTGTCTCTCTGGCTGTCTCTCTCTATCTGTCTCTATCTCCCTCCCTCTCTCTCTCCATCTCTCCCTCTCTCTCTCTGTCTCTATCTTTCTCTATCTCTCTGTATCTCTATGTCTCTCAGGGAGAGGGAATTTGGACGAACGTAGACACGATTCAGACAATGCCAAGTGTGGGCTAGCATGAGTGAAATGGGGCGAACGGCCTTTCCCAGACGCTCTTGGCTCCCCGTATCCACGCCGTTGTCCTGCAAGGTCGGCTTGGTGACTTTGGGGGAGTTATTGGGGCAAATGGTTTGGAAATGAGACAGAAATCGGCCTGTAGGGCCACATTAAGTGTGGATATAGTGTGAGTTATAAAGTGTGACGAACCGCCTGCCATCGCCTGTGCATGCTCCCCCTGCTGCATTAAAGTGAATGCATGCATCACTGGCTGCATTGCTGCCTCCCCCGTTGCATGGCAGCGCTTTCACCCTTGCCTGCTCTTCACAGCTGCATTCCCGCGCCACTTCCGGTTGGGTGGCGGACCTCTGGTCCACAAAGGAGCTTCCGGCGGGAAAGGGATGCTTTTAGATGGCGCACCGGCACTGGCAAAGCGGGACAGCGGGTCCCAGGCGTCCGGGTGGAGGGCGAAACGCCGATTGTTGGTTCCGGTGTGATTTTTTGTTGTTTTTTGGTGCACTGAGGGTGGGATGGAGAGAAAAAAGGAGGGGGGAAAGGATGGAGGGAGGGAGAGAGGTAGAGAGGGAGGGAGAAAGTTTGGGAGAGTTTTGAAAAGTTTTGAGGAACTTTTGAGAACGTTTTGAGGACGTTTTGGATATCTTGAGAGTGGGAGAGAGAGAGGGAAGGGAGGAAGGGAGAGAGGGAGGGAGAGAGGGAAGGAGTGTGAGAATGTTTGGTGGAGTTTAGAAAAGTTTTGAGAAAGTGTTAAATACGTTTTTGAGAGAGGGAGAGAATGAGAGAGGAAGAGAGTGAGGGTGAGAGAGAGAGAGGAAGAGAGGGAGGGTGAGAGGGAAGGAGTGTAAGAAAAAGTTTGGGAGAGTTTTGGAAAGTTTTGAGATAGTTTTGTAGAGAGGGAGAGATAGAGAGAGAAAGGGTAAAATAAAGGAGGGGAGGGTGAGGGAGAGAGAGGAACAAGGAGGGAAGGAGGAGAGATATAATCGGAGGGGTAGAGAGGGGAGAAGGGGAGATTATATATATATATATATATATAATCTATATTATATATATATAATCTATATATATATATATATATAAATATATATAATCTCCTCTCTCTCTGTATATACATATATTATTATATATATATATATATATATATATATATATATACAGAGAGAGAGTTTTGGAAAGTTTTCATATAGTTTTGAGGAATGTGTCTGATTCTCCTTCTCTCTCTCCCCTCTCTCCCACGTTCCCTCCCTCTGTGTGTGTGTATGTGTCAGAGAGAGAGACAGGGAGGGAGAGAGAGCGAGAGAGAGAGGGAGGGAGAGAGAGAGAGAGGGATGAGGGAGAGATAAGTATTCACCTCTCCCTCCCTCTCTGGTTGTCACGGTGACCCAGTGCTAGAGTTGCCGCCTCACAGCACCAGAGACCACAGTTCTATCCCGACCACGGGCGCTGGCTGTACGGAGTTTGCACGTTCTCTCCCCGTGACCTGCGTTGGTTTTCTCCAGCCGCTGCGGTTTCCTCCCACACTCCAAAGACGTGCGGGTTTGTAGGTTATTGGCTTCTGGTGAAGATTGTAAATTGTCCCCGCGTGTGTGTGTGCGTAGGATAGTGTTAGTGTGCTGGGATCGCTGGTCGGCACGGACTTGCTGAGCCGAAGCGCCTGTTTTCGCACTGTGTCTCTAAACTCAACTAGTGTGTGAATGGGGACCACACCTTGAGTATTGTGTACAGATTTGGCCTTTAGGCCTTCATAACAAGATGGGTTGAGTACAGGAGCAAAGGTGTCCTTCTGCAGTTGTGCAGGGCCCTGGTGAAACCACACCTGGAGTATTGTGTGCAGTTTTGGCCTGTTGGCCTTCATAACAAGAGGAGTTAATTACAGGAGCAAAGAGGTCCTTCTGCAGTTGTACAGGGCCCTGCTGAGACCACAACTTGAGTATTGTGTGCAGTTTTGGCCTGTTGGCCTTCATAAAAAGATGGGTTGAGTACAGGAGCAAAGAGGTCCTTCTGCAGTTGTACAGGGCCCTGGTGAGACCACACCTGGAGTATTCTGTGCCCGCACACATGCACGCGTGCGCGCACGCCTCCACTCTGTAATTAACTGACAATTGAATTTAATACGTGGTAGACACAAATGCTGGAGAAACTCAGCGGGTGAGGCAGCATCTATGGAGCGAAGGAAATAGGCAACGTTTCGGGTCGAGCCCCTTCTTCAGACGCTGGGGTCAAACTTGTAAATCTGCTCTGAAAGTGAAGCCTGAAATTCCTTTAAAATTCATCCCTCTCTCTCTCCTCTCCTCTATCTTTCCCTCTCCCTATCTCCTTTCTCTGTCTCTCTCTCTGTGTCTCTCAATCTTGTGAGGAATAAAGTGATTAAACCCCACTATTGTAAGGGTTCAGGAGAGGATTCTAACTTGTAAAGAGGATTCTAACCAATAGAGGCCAGGTAGAGGGTTCTGACACAGCTGTGGATAAAGTTACCAGAACTGTCCTTGAGTAAGGATTGATGGCATTGTGTAGCGGTAGAAGGGAGTGATGGATGCGACCCTTATCAGTTGAGTTTAACTTTAAATTCAGATACAAGAGAACAGAGAGAGGTCAGTTGGAGGTGAGCAAACTGGGGCAGGTCATTTACAACTGCGCATGCTTAATGAAATAAATGAATATTACTAACACACCCTTGGTCAAGAAACTGCTCATTACCATGCACATGTATGGACATGTGATGTATGATGTGGGAGGTACTGCGGGGATGTACCTATAGACTGTGCACATCAGTGCTCTGATTGGAGAGGGCCAGAAGGGGAGGTTAAATGTAGAATTGTGTGTATAAAGGGGCTTTACTTTCCTGACTTGAGTGTGTCTCAACTTGTAGAGGCACCCGACTCTGCAGACTCGCAAATAAAGCATTTCTTGTTTCCATGATTTGTCTCTGAGTAGTGATTGTGAGCACAACCTATATCTCACAAAGTGGGGGCTCGTCCGCGATCGCCACTCCGGCCGCTCAGTGGAGGCACGGAAGGAAGGGAAGGTGCACCCTGCTGATTTCAGCAGTCTCTGATCTCCTTGCTTGCCATCAGCGGTTTGAGCGAGTGATATCCGGACAAGAGACTCGGGAAACAAGAGTGTCGGAAAAATAAATAAGGGACGGTCAAGCGATTCATGTGCACAGGACCCGGGTAAGAAAACTGACTATTAAGTATTGCCCGAGCGACCGAGGGTCTGTCGGAAGCAGATAGTACGATATGACAATGGGTAACCAGAACGGGAAAAGTGAGAGTCGAATGTGGCAATCTTGGGGAGAAGGAAGCCCCGGGGGTAAAGATAAGGACACTATGATTAAGTTCTGTTATTCTGATTAACCAAAGGAACCAATAAGGGGGAGTTCAGTCTGGTGGGCTCCAATGAGGATTGGGACTTTGGATGCTGTACAGAATATTCAGAGTATCACTCAGACATTGTAAAAATCTAAGGACAATCACAGTGCCAAATGTTTTGAGTACGAAAAGTTAAAAAAAAGGAAGGAGCAGCCCATGAAAGAAATATTGAGCTGTTTCACACAATCTATAGAAGAAACTCATATACAGATTGGTCAGGTACATGAGGAGTTAGTGCAAAATATGTTAATTTTGAAACTTTAATCTGTGTAGGAAATTGCATAATTTCATTGAAGTAAGAATGGAACGAATGTGATTTGTGTGTAAAAACTGGTTTTGTATGAATGAGGAAGTTCATATATGTGATACGTTTGTTTGCTGTAGGCCACATGCTGTAAGGGTAGGTGTGTGTGTGTTCCTTTAAGAAATTGTAAGCAATGGGGGAGGTTATGAACAGCTGTAAGGTAACGGACATCGCTTTGTATCATCACAACTGAAAGGGGAAAGTTGGAAAATGTAGGTTGCTTGGCTTTGCTGATGTTTCTGTAGATTTCTTTTTAGTAAAGTTAATTTGGAAAATTGTTACTAGTACTAGGAATTGGAAATTTAAAAATAGTGGTGAGAATGGATTGAAATAATTGGAAATAAGTTAATTGCTGAAACATGACCAGCTTTTGTGGTTTGTTTAGATAAACATTCTGGTTGGAGAAGGGTAATGATTGTTTGCTGAGATTTTCAGAAACAGTTGTGAGGAAGTGGCCCAAGGGAGACACTTTCAAGATAAATGTGTGACAAGATGGAAGTGTTAATTATGAATTATATGCCACAGATAAGTTGGAAAGGTGGGAAAAGAGGAGAGGAAAGGAATTAGATGTACTTTAACAGTTTAGAGAGAAAAGGAGAGAGAGGCAGTGAGGAAGTAGCAGAAGTAGGAAACGACAGGTAATAAATCAGGAGGAGTCAGTGGAAGATTTTAAAAGGAAGGTGAATAAATTTGCAAAGGAGGATAAACTATCTGAGAAGTAAGAAATTGAGTTTAGAATGAGAAAGAAGGCATATCAAAAAGGATTAAAGTGGGAAGCAGAGGGATAAATTGATGAGACTGCTTTAAACAGATAAGAGCAGGACAGACACAGATTATCCTTTGGGGCACGCATAAACTGAGAGGGCTAAAAAAATACCTTACCCAATATTCCTGATGGGGCAGGAAATGGATTATGGCTTTGGAGGACGATTAATGGCTATGGGAGATTTGAAGGCACTGTTGGTGAAAGTGAAAGGACTGGGGTCCCCAAGGGAGGGAGGGATCTCAAGGAAGAGGTCAACTAAGTCTAGTAAGGAGATATGTAATGGATAAGATGTGTTGGGGATGTGAACAGGTATGGTAATAGGGAAATAATAATAATTATATCAAGATAGTGGTGAACATAGCTATGGTAAGAACATTAAGAAGAGGTATTAAATACACGTAGGCTAGGATGCGGCAGGGTTTTAAATACTAGCCCCATGTTTTTAATCAGATGTTGTAGGCAGATTTGGAAGGTGTTGATATAGTATGTGGATGATTTGTTGGTTTGTTCTACAAGTGAGAAGCAATGTGAGAGAGAGACATTGTAATTATCTTGGAAAAGATGGCACAGGAGGTCATAATGTATCACGGAAGAAGTTGTTGTTTTGTCAGCAGCAGGTAGAATATTTTGGACGAGTAATATCTAAAGAAGTAAAAGCTATAGTGCAGGATCAAATTGAGGTGATAATTGAAGTTCCCAAACCTCAGACAGTAGAACAGATGATGATGATCTTGGGAATGGCAGGATATAGTTCAGACGAGATTGGGAAGTATGTTGAAATTGTGATGCCATTAAGGAAAATAATGAAGGAAGAAGGACACACAAGTCTGTGAAATGTTTTACAGTCAGAGCCTTTGAAATAAGGGGACAAAAAGGTTTTGCTTGTGGATGTTTCTTGTTAAAGGGATCATAATAGCAAGTATGCAGGGTTTGAAGTGATGCATCAGGATGAATTAGACTTTAAGGTAATCAAATTGGAAGCTTGCCTGCAATCTTGCTTAGCTCAGTTGGCAGAAATTAAGGCTTTAAGACCAGCATATGTACATGTAGTCTGGCACATGTTTGGAGCAGTATGGAAACAGAAAGGCTTTGAGAAAAGCAACGGAGACCCCATGCAAAGTTAGCAGTATCCCCCTATGAAATGTTGTTTGGGTTACCTTATTTGGGAAAGATAGAAGGAATACCCACCATAGAGGGCAGTGATGTATTCTTAAGGAACTATTTACTGGCAGTATCTCGTTCTCTTACAGAATTAAAAGCTAAAGGATTATTGGCTCAAAACCCACCACTCAACTTCTCGATACATGCTGTAAAGGCCGGCGACTGGGTACTGGTCAAGAATTGGAAGGAGGAGAAACTCCAGCCCAGGTGGACCGGCCCATACCTGGTATTACTGACAACCGAGACAACAGTACGAACAAAAAAAAAGGGTGGACCCACGCAATCCAGGTTAAAGGACCCGTTGACCCCCCCCGCTCTGGATAAAAGAGGAACAGTGGATGGTGAAGCCAGGGAATAAGCCCTAACATTAACTTTTAGAAAAAAATAAGTGTATAACTAGCAGTATGAAAGGAGCAGTCGTGGTATTGCTTGCTCTGCATGTAATCAGGGTAAAAAGTATTAATAACTGTGATAAATGTTATCATCCTATCAGATACGGAGGGCGGACAACCAGATCATTTACCTATCATTCCCATGTGAACGATGCTTGCTATAACCTGAGGACTAGAACTATTTGTGAGAACGGGGGAAAGAAGTATTATATGGTAGGGAATAGGGGATATGTAGGGAAGTTTGGGTACGTTACCTGCCCAAAGGGGCAGAGATGGGTTTGTATGACTAGGACAGGACAGTGATGTCTCCCTTTCCATGCCTTAAGATGGACATTAGGCAAAGTGAAGGAGGAAGTAATAAAAAGGTTAACGAAAGTAGTAGTCACCAAGCCTCCCCCTCCCCCACCTACTCAGCCTCAATTGCACCAGACAATGTATGAAGAAATAAAGAAGCAGATTGAGATCCCTGAAGGAGGGAAAAACCTGTTTGTGGACTTGGTCCTCCGGATAGCTGGAATCCTGAATGTGACTAATTGTTGGGTCTGTGTTGGACCACTGATGAGCTCACGTTGGCCGTGGAGAGGATCCATTGTTGAAGTATGGGACCTGATGGAGTGGAACCTGACAGTTGGACAAGACCGAGATCCCCAGGCATGGGTCCTGACAGACGCTTCGGTTGGGGCTGAGTGTATCGCTAGGCCCTGGGCAAAGAATGCCGTCCTAGTAGGCAGCAGCCCCTGCCAGCGCATCATCACCCAGTGGTCGAATCAGTCCCGAGTGTGGTGACCAGAGGAGCCTAAATGGTATCCAACTAAGAAATACGGGAAAAAACTGCGCTATCTGGATGAAGACCGATGGAATGGAATTGACTGGACTATGGAACTGCACCGGGAACAACCATTATCAAGGAATCCCGGTGTTGCGAGACATATGGAACAAGGTTACCTCTAGTGGACCGGCCCCTGAAGGACTGTTATGGATATGCACACACAAGGCATACTCGGTGTTGCCAACAAATTGGAGTGGGACTTGCTTTATTGGACTGGTACAACTGGGATTTTTCCTATTAAACACCGAAGAAGGGCGGTCGCTAGGAACACCTGTATTTGACGACCTATATCGGAAGAAGAGGAAAATAGACATTGGAGAATGGGAAGATGATGAATGGCCACCCGCAAGAATCACCTCATACTATGGACCAGCCACTTGGGCACAGGATGGATCCTGGGGCTACCGAACCCCGGTAAACATGTTCAACCGGATCATAAGACTTCAGGCAGTACTGGAAGTAATTACCAACCAAACTGCGGTGGCACCGGAGATGCTGACAAAGCAGCAGACACAGATGAGAGCAGCAATATACCAGAACCGGTTGGCCCTAGATTACCTCCTGGCAGAAGAAGAAGGGGTATGCGGGAAATTCAACCTCTCTAATTGCTGTCTAAACATCGATGACAATGGACAGGCAGTGATGGATATGTCAGAAGGAATCCGGAAGTTGGCACATGTTCCAATACAAAAGTGGAATTCAATTATGGGTACGTGATGGTGGGATTCCATCCTCGGAGGAACATGGTGGAGAACGGTAGGACTCGTGTTTCTATGTGCATTGGCTGGGCTGATCTTTATCCCCTGTTGTATCCCTTGTTTTAGGGAACTTATTGCAAGGAGTATAAGTCAGATGCAGGCTGTAGTCGTGCCTATGGGAGAGAAAGGGATAATACAGAAAATAATGATAATGCGACCAGGGAAGGTCCAGGATCCACAGGAAGAGGAGATTAGGACAATGCTACTTCAATTCGAACTGAAGGAGCTTGACATTGAGGTTTAATCAATAGATGTGTAGCAAAAGAGAAAGGGAGGATTGTGAGGGATAAAGTGATTAAACCCCACTATTGTAAGGGTTCAGGAGAGGATTCTAACTTGTAAACAGGATTCTAACCAATAGAAGCCAGGGAGAGGGTTCTGACACAGCTGTGGATGAAGTTACCAGAACTGTCCTTGAGTAAGGATTGATGGCATTGTATAGCGGTAGAAGGGAGTGATGGATGTGACCCTTATCAGTAGAGTCTAGCTTTTAATTCAGATACAAGAGAACTGAGAGAGGTCAGTTGGAGGTGAGCAAACTGGGGTAGGTCATTTACAACTGAGCATGCTTAATGAAATAAATGAATATTACTAACACACCCCTGGTCAAGAAACTGCTCATTACCATGCACATGTATGGACATGCGATGTATGATGTGGGAGGTACTGGGGGGATGTACCTACAGACTGTGCACCTCAGTGCTCTGATTGGAGAGGGCCAGAAGGGGTGGTTAAATGTAGAATTGTGTATAAAGGGGCTTTACTTTCCTGACTTTGGTGTGTCTCAACTTGGAGAGGCACCCGACTCAGCAGACTCGCAAATAAAGCATTTCTTGTTTCCATGATTTAGTCTCTGAGTAGTGATTGTGAGCACAACCTATATCTCACACTCTCTCCTCTCCTCTATCTTTCCCTCTCCCTCTCTCCTTTCTCTGCCTCTGTGTGTGTGTGTCTCTATCTCTCCTCTCATCTATCTTTCCTTCTCCTCTCCTCTCTCTCAGGGCTCGAAATTAGCGGATGCCCGGTTGCCAATGGCAACCCACAGACCCGTGGGGCAACCTAAAAGCCATGCCATTTTGCCTGGCTTGGCAAGCACCCGGGACAACTCTCGTTTAATTCTGAACGGGCCCCCTGTCTACCTTTCTCTCTCTCTCTCTCTCTCTCTCTCTGTCACTCTCTGTAAACAGGCACCAGACCCAGTGGAGTTAGAGATGCTGGTTTGTGTGTGATTGGTTAACATGCAACATCAATCTACACTCTCCGTCTCCGCCCGCTGTCCGTGTCCGTGTCTCGGGACTCCGCCCGCTCCTCGACCGCCGGCACGGCCGGCCGCCTTACACATGCGCACAACCACGGCCAGCACCAACGATCCAATAGCGAGGATCTTTGGCCAGCACATCATCGGCCGTGGTTATGCGCATGTGCCGCCCTGCACAAGCGCACTGCCACTGCAACTGGTCGGTGTCAGCCACTTTCTGCCTCCCTTTGCATGGTGGGAGATCTGGCTGCCATTGCTGCCCACTCGCTGCGACTGCTGAAAACCAACGCAGACTCACTCTCTGGAGCTGGAGTAACTCCCTGGAGTAACTCTTGCTGCTTGGTTTCCTGGTCCTCCAAAAGTACTTGAAATGGAATTTAAACAGAATTTAAACACCACTACCAAACTCTGAAAAATAACAGCCTATTGCATTTTATCTGTTTATTTATCGTGTATATATATGGTCTATGGAATATAGGCACAATGAACTTTCATCTCCTGTTCTGTACTATGTTTACATATTCTGTTGTGCTGCAGCAAGCAAGAATTTAATTGTCCTATTTGGGAAACATGACAATAAAACTCTCTTGACTCTTGTGTTAAAGAAGGAACTGCAGATGCTGGAGAATCGAGGGTTACACAAAAGGCTGGAGAAACTCAGCAGTTGCAGCAGCATCTAAGGAGCGAAGGAGATAGGCGACATTTCGGGTCGAGATCCTTCTTCAGACTGGTCAGGGATCAGGGAAACGAGAGATATAGACGGTGATGTGGAGAGATAAAGAACAATGAATGAAAGATATGCAAAAAAGTATCGATGATAAAGGGAACAAGCCATTGTAAGCTGTTTGTGGTGTGAAAATGAGAAGCTAGTGCGACTAGGGTGGGTGAGGGAGATAGAGATTGAGGGAATGTCAGGGCCCGAGGGCTGAGGGAGAGGTGGGAAGGGGAGGAGACAGCAAGGGTTAACAGAATTGAGAAAATTCAATGTTCAAGCCCAGAGGATGCAGACTCCCCAAGCGGAATATGAGGTGCTGTTCCTCCAACTTGCGGTGTTACTCACTCTGGCCGTGGAGGAGGCCCAGGACCGAGAGGTCGGATACGGAATGGGAGGGGGAGTTGAAGTGCGGAGGTGTTCGGCGAAACGATTGCCAAGCCTCCGCTTGGTCTCACCGATATAGATCATCTGGCATCTGGAGCAGCGGATGCAGTAGATGAGGTTGGAGGAGGTGCAGGTGAACCTCTGTCGGACCTGGAAGGACTGCTTGGGTCCCTGAAAGGAGTGGAGGGGGGAGGTGAAGGGACAAGTGTAGCATTTCTTGCGGTTGCAAGAGAAAGTGCCCGGGGAAGGGGTAGAGCGGGAGGGAAGGGAAGAATTGACAAGGGAGTTGCGGAGGGAGCGGTCTTTGCGGAAGGCAGACAGAGGGGGAGATGGGAAGATGTGGCGAGTGGTGGGGTCACGTTGGAGGTGGCGAAACTGGCGGAGGACTATGTGTTGTATTTGCCGGCTGGTGGGGTGAAAGGTGAAGACCAGGGGGACTCTACCCTCTTTGCGAGTGGGGGAATGGGGAGAGAGGGCAGTGTTGCGGGGTATGGAGGAGACCCTGGTGCGAGCCTCATCAATAGTGGGGGAGGGGAATCCCCGTTCTCTGTAGAATGACTCTTGACTTGGACTTAAACAAGAAAGAGTTCTTGGGGAAAAAAAGAGCTACTTTAAATGTAATTGCTTCTGGTTGGGTACCTATAGTAGGGTGAAGACTATCCATGCTTTAATTGTGCGGCGGCACTCCATGGAGCAGCCAGCATCTCTAGATAGAAGACATTGTGTGACGTTTCGGGTAGAGACCCTTCTTTAGATTTCCTCTGGTTATGGTGTTTTAGTTTAATTTAGAGGTGGAAGATTGCAACCTTCACGTGGTCCGCCCTGTTTCGACTAATGCAATCAATTTAACGTGCACAAACGGAAGATCAAATAGAACAAGTTGTCCAACAACTTTAGGCTGTGCATGCCACACGAAAGAAGAAGAAGTTTAATTTAAAGATACATCTTGGAAACAGGCCCTTCGGCCCACCGAGTCCACGCCCACCACCGATCGCCCCAGGCACGTGCCGTCAGGGTAGGCAAGGTAGGCACTGCCTACCCTGACTAAAATTATGAAATGGCAATTCTTAAATATAAATAGTAAAGGCATGGGAGAATTATGCCTGTGTAAGAGATCGAACTCCTACGTAAGCATAATTCTCCGTGCCTTTCATCCGCAGCGCTTGTAACACGCAAAGGTCTGTGGAGCCCACGGGCCGTCAGCGCTGCCTGAGCCGTCAGTTTCAAGGGGAGCTGAAGGCAGCAGAAATTCTGCCTTTGCAGCTCTGTGCATGCGCAGCAGCCTACTGTGCATGCGCAGCGCGAGTTTCTTGGCGGGACTTTCAAATATGGATTGCCATTATTTTAATAGTATCTCAGGAAACACAGAGTGAAGAATGGACTTAATGTACCAATAACGTGGTAAGTGCATTTCTTGGTGCTTTATGTTTTTAAATGCTGCATTTCCCGGGGTGGGGGGAGAGCTCCGTTCACAGTTGTTTGGGGAGTCTGGCGTTGTGAAGGAGGGGATTGGGTCAGTAACCACTTGCCACACTCCGGTCTGAGTGCAGGTAGATGGGACCAGGTGAGAGTAAGTGTTCGGCACGGAGTAAAAGGGCCGAGATAGCCTGTTTCCGTGCCGTAATTGCTAGGGTACACAAAAGGCTGCAGAAACTCAGCGGGTGCAGCAGCATCTAAGGAGCGAAGGAGATAGGCGACGTTTCGGGTCGAGACCCTTCTTCAGACTGCTATATGGTTTTATTGTGGCCGGGGAGTGAATTAGCTTGGGTGGCTGCCGCAGCGCTCCGGGCACGGACAGCAGAACTGGCCGCAACATCCGAGGAAGGAAGCAGCTCGGGTGACTGACTTTGAGCGGCCGCCGGGACCCTGCCACTTCAGCCACTTCAGCCCTTCTGCTAGTCCCCGTCACCTCTGGCAGTGTCTCCGTCTGAACATCTCTCACCTGCCGCTCGCCGGCCGGCTTCCCGCAAATCTTTAAATTACGACAGCGCGCTCACGGTACCTGTTTTGGTTACTTGGCTGTGGGAATGTAAGGATTTGCGAGACGCGGTTGACATGAGCGAAGCCGGCGAGCGGCAGGTGAGAGATGTTCAGACGAAGAGCAATGCCAGAGGTGAGCGGACTGGCAGAAGGCGCTTGAAATGGCAGCCGGTTCTGCTGTCGGGTCCCGGCGGCCGCCCGCACCCGAGCTGCTTCTATCCCCGGAAGTGGCGGGCAGTTCTGCTGTCCGTGCCCGGAGCTCTGCGGCAGCGGTGAGTGAGTCTGACATGATCTCTGACCCTCCTCCTTTTCAACACTCCTGCCCTCCCCGCATCTTTAACCCCTGGCACAGACTCTCCACACGCTGTGAAAGGAACTCTCCCTCCAATTGGACCCTTGAATTAGTATTGACAATCAATAAGATGACAACTGATTCAACGTCCCGGTGTGCTCCCGTTTTTCCCACCATCTCTCCACCTGCCTTCATTCTCCGTCCCCCACCCATTCAGTGATTAGAAAATGAAGGAGATTGAGAAGCCTTGGTAAAATTGAAGTGTTACTTATTTTTTATTTTTTACGAAGAGAACCATCTGCACATGCGCGGTTTAAGATTTTTTTTGAAAGCCGGCTGACTGCCCACCCTGAGTAATTGCTCACGGCACGTGCCTGGATCACCCGTACACTAGTTCTATCCCACACATTAGTGGAGTAAGTCAAGAATCAAGAGTGTTTTATTCTCTCATGTCCCAATGAAATCCTTACTTGCAGCAGCACAACAGAATGTGTAAACATAGTACTCTGTAAACAATGTTATCAACGAGAACACAAACAGTGCATATTTATATATGAATATATAAACTACACACACACACACACACACACACACACACACACACACACACACACACACACACACACTTCCTCCTTGGATTAATAAAGTTCTATCGTATAGTATCTTGTGTATAGGAAAGAACTGCAGATTCTGGTTCAAACTGAAGATAGATACAAAAAGCTGGAGTAACTCAACAGGTCAGACAGAATTCTCTGGACAAAAGGAAAATATTACGTTTTGGGGTTGGGTCTGAAAAAGGTTCCTGCACACCTTTGGAAGAGAACCCGGAGAAAACCCATGCGATCAAAGGGAAAAGGAGCAAACTCCCTACAGACAGCACCCATATTCAGGATCAATTCCGGGGTCTCTGGCAATTTTAGGCAGCAACTTTATGGCCAATTGTACTGCCCCATAGTCTTGAAACTGATTAAAACCTACAGTAGCTGTAAAGGGGACATAGCATCACTTAGAGATTTAAGACTGAAAATGGATAGTTTCTTTTTTTTAGTAACCAAAGTCATCAACGTATAATTTTTTGTGTGTTGGAAAATAAAATATAGTGGCACAGCTGGTGGACTTGCTGCCTCACACGCCAGGGATCTGTGTTCGATCCTGTCCTCGGGCACTGTCTGTGTTGAATTTGCACATTCTCCCTGCAAGCGTGTGGGTTTCCTCCCACATCCCAAAGATGCATTGGCTTTGTCGGTTAACTTGTCTCTGTAAAATTGCCCCTAATGTGTAGGGAGTGGGTGAGGGAAGTGGGATAACAGAACTTGTGTGAATGGGGAGACCAAAATGCTGGAGAAACTCTCTGTGGAGCGAAGGAAATAGGCGACGTTTTGGGTCGAGACCCTTCTTCAAACTGATGAGGATGCAGGGGATGGGAAGAAGAAAGGAAGAGGCGGAGACAGTGGGCTGAGGGTGAGCTGAGAAGTGGAGGAGAAAGCAGGGACTACCTGAAATTGGGGGTCAATGTTCATACCGCTGCGGTGTAAACTGCCCAAGCAAAATATGAGGTGCTGCTCCTCCAATTTACGGTGGGCCTCACTCTGGCCATGGAGGAGGCCAGGACAAATTCGGAATGGGAGGGGGAGATGAAGTGTTGAGCCACTGGGAAATCAGGTTGTTATTGCAAACCTAGCGGAGGTGTTGTGCGAAACGATTGCCAAGCCCTGCGCTTTGTCTCACCAAGGTTGATCAGACGCTGAATAATTCAACCAGATTTTTGTTTGGAAGTGGAAAGAAATAATAGAAATTGCATTCATTGCAACGTGTGAAAAGAAATTACTGTATTGTAATTTTGCTGCATGTCATTGTGGTATATATCATGTCTTAATTGGTGAATATGTTTAGTTTGTGACTTTATTTGAAGCAGAAATAATATGTGAGTGCTTCATTGACCATAATTCCGACTGGTAACTACGCACTTCGTCCGAGCACATTATCGCACGCATCATGCAAGCCTTCTTAAATGACCACCTAAACTGTCATTTGGCAACCTAAAAAGCTGCCTAGGTTGCCCGGCTGGCAACAGAGAAAAAAAGTTAAGTGAGAGCCCTGAATTGGTCGACTGTGCTTGTTTTCACTGGAATTTAGAAGGATATTGAAGGGACCTTCTAGAAACATGTACAATTCTTTAGGGATTGGACAGGCTAGATGCAGGAAAAACTTGTTCCTGATGTTGGGGGAGTCCAGAACAGTGGCCACACAAAGTTTAAGAATAAGGAGTTGGCCGTTTAGGACTGAGATGAGGAGAAACTTTTCCACTAGAGAGTTGTGAATCTTGGGATTCTCTGCCTCAGAAGGCAGTGGATGCAATTCTCAGGATGCTTTCAAGAGAGAGTTAGATTTAAACTCTTAGCGCTAACGGAATCAAGGGATAGGGGGAGGAAAGCAGGAATGGGATACTGATTGTGGATGATCAGCCGGGATCATATTGAATTGTGGTGCAGGCTCGAAGGGCCGAATGGCCTACTCCTGCACCTATTTTCTATGTTTCTATGTGTGTGGGAAGGAATGGAGATGCTGTTTTAAAACTGAAGATAGACACGGGTGGGAAGGAAACAGTGGGGGAAAACATTGTGAAGAGACGGACTTTTTTGGTGCCTTCCCTCACAGTGGGAAATTTTGATCCTGCTGTGGGGGGATGTTTTATGTTGAATTCTATCTTCTCCATGTTGTGTTCTTTATTTTTACTGTATGGCTGCATGGTGATTTAATTTTGCTGTGTGCCAATTGGCATACGTGACAAATAAATGCATCTTATCTTATTTTAAAATGCTGCAGTAACTGCAGCATCTCAGGAGAACGTGGGCATGTACAAAGTGCTGGAGTAACTCAGCGGGTCAGACAGCATCTCTGGAGAACGTGGACAGGTACCAAAGTGCTGGAGTAACTCAGCAGTTCCTTCCCTACACAAACTCTCTGCGATTTCTTGCGGGTTTTGGACGGAGCTGTTCCTAAACCGTGCTGTGATTCATCCCAATAAAATGCTTTCGATTGTGGGGAGGGGAGAGGCCAGGAGGGGGGTGGGACGGAGGGAGGATTGCTTGGAGGTCTGGGCGAGGAAGGGGTGAGGGTAGGGGCGTGAGGGAGGGGGTGAGATAGGTGGGGGTGAGGGAGGGGGTGAGGGATGGGGATGGGGCGGGACTTCCCACAAAGTTAATTTGCAAGTCAATAGACAATACCCACGACAACAGGTGCAGGAGTAGCTATTCCGGGGCCCTTCTGTTTCACTGTGTCATGGCTGGGATCATTCACATTCAATACCTGTTCTGCTTCCCCATATTATCTGGAGCTCCGTATCTTTAAGAGCTCTATTAGAACTCTTTCTTGAATAGTATCCCAAGAGAGAGAACAGCATCCTCCGCCATCGGAGGCAGAGAATTCCACAGACTCACAACTCTCTGGGTGAAAAGTGTTTCTCATCTCCGTTCACTATGGCCGAACCCTTATTACCTTAAACTGTGTACACCCCTGGTTTGGACTCCCCCTACATACGGGAACAGGTTTCCTGCCTCTAAGAGTGGTCAAGCCCTTAATAAATCATATGTTTCAATAAGATTCCCTTCATCACTTCGAAATTCCAGAGTATACAAGCCCAGCAGCTCCATTCTATCAACATATGATAGTCCCGCCATCCCGGGAATTACCTTTGTGATATAGGCTCCCTCAATAGCATGAATATCTTCCTCAAATGTGCAGACCAAGGCTGCACACAATACTCCAGGTTGTGGTTGCTCCACTTGGGGCCCTATCTATCTGCAAGAGGACTCTTTGTCTTATACTCAACACCTCATGTTATGAAGGCTCCAACATGCCATTCGCTTTCTTCACTGCCTGCTGTACCTACAAGCTTACTTCTTTGGACATGTACATGGACGCCAGATCCGTTTGTACTTACCCCATGTCCCAACTTGACACCATGTCAGATAGTTATCTGTATGCATGTTTTTGCTGCAAAAGTGGATAACCTCACATTTATCAATATTAAACTGCATCTGTATTGCATCTGCTCACTAACCCAAACTGTCCAAGTCACACTTGCATTCTCATAGCATCCTCCTCACAGTTTCACACTTGTCACAGCTTTGTGTCAACTGCAAATGTGCTAATGTTACTTGTTTACTAAAAAGGGATGTAAATGTCTGAGGCTCTATAAGGTGCAGGTCCGGTCGCATTTGGCGTAACATTGAGCAATTTTGTGGCCCCATATCTCGAGGAAAGATGTGCGGCTATGGAGAGGGTCCAGATGGGAGGTTCTCACCAACAGATCCCAGGAAAGGGTGGGGTTAATGTACGATGAGCATTTGTTGGCACTAGTCCTGTAATCGTGGGGTTTAAAAGAACGGAGGGCGGAGAGGGAGGGGGAGGGGTTGAGCTCATGGAAACATTAGCGAACCGTCAAAGGCCCGGATAGGAGATGTGGAGAGGACATTTACACTAGTGGATGAGTCTAGGACCAGAGAGCACAGCTTCAGATGTTTAAAGGGAAGTTCCTTTAGGAAGG